>JAQIWW010000019.1:0-25982 GCA_034696865.1 Isotomurus unifasciatus
TTGAAGGACAGAGAACGCATAGTGACGTGAGCAAGTGCTGCAAGATTAAAAGGATTGAGGAAATTCCACATTCTAAAGTGGCTTGGATGAGTATGCCCAGTGTTTTCTGTATTTAGTGAAATACATTCAGTTGTGCAAAGATCAGTGATCCATCCATCCCCGTCTGTAAAACATGTTGTGATCCAATGATATGTGTGATAGTGTAAGTCTCACAATGCACACACATACAAATAGGGAAGGGATCCCTTCTCTACTTCTAATCGAAAGAGTCAGATAGGGTTTGAAGCCCTCTCAACTTGTATTATTACCCGGTAGAGCATGAAGATATGAAAAGTGTGTGAGGGAGACTGAACCCGTATACCACACTCTCACACTGTATGTGTAGTAGAAGAAGGTCCTTTTGAAATAAAGGAGTCACAGAGAATGTTGTTAGGTAGTTCGGCCAGAATTTAGCATTATTGTGTAGAGGGAAAAGTACCGGCGGAGTTTCTCCTATTACACAGAGAGAGAAGCAACAGAGAGACAGAGAGAGATACGTATGCGAGGTAGAGGATTCGGAGAAGTCGGTTCGGGTCCCTGCTTATCGTTGGACCCGGGAGATTTTTTCCTTTGGTCCGGGTGTGTAAGTAACGCTTGCGTGTGCTTTCCCCCTGCCATCCATCGCCGTGGTTGCCCGTGGTGGTGGTGGTGGAGGTTGGGGCTGCTTTTTGGCTGAGTCGATGTCGACCCCAGCAGACCGATGCGATCGATATGTGAGGAGAACAGGGGAAAGACGGCTGAAAAGGAAGCGGCTGGAAAGCCCTGAGTTGTCAGTAGTAGGGACATATCCTTCTCCGGCACACCTCGTTCGTACTACCCGTTTCATACTCACTGCCTTTCTCACTCTCAACAAGAAGGTACACGACGACGACCACGGACCTCCTTCTCCTTATTCTGTCTTCAATACCAGTCACCTGGAGTCACCCTACACCTTCTTCCACGACTACCTACTCTCGACAATGCACACAGTCACCTCCAGCACCCACACTTAATCTTATAAAGATCCAGTTCGACTCCTAACACCTTGCATTCAACTCCCAACCTTTAAATAATAGCCTTCCACACACACACACAACCACAGTTCCATTTACTCCAAAGAATAACCAAATAACTACTACTTTTATTGTCCGTGTAACAAAGGTTAGGAAGAAGTAATCAAAATTCTAATGAGTAAAGTTAACGATCCACATAAAAAGGGGAAAGAATAAAGAAAGCACACATACTAACTCCTCCAGAAGAAGAAGAAGAAGAAGACTCTCTCGGCCAACCTCAGATCTTCCATACGGGTAAAACTCCACTTTCCCTTTGCTCTCTCTCTCTCTCTCTCTCTTTCGCTCTTCTTTACACTTTATTATTCTATTTTCCTTTCAAACGACTTTTCTAATCAAAAAGACACGTTGCAAGTCTAAATTCTATCGGGAAGAAAGCAGATGGGAGCATTAATACATCTGAGGGTCTTAATCTGATCTCTTTATTTCCTCATCAACAGTATCGCCTCACTTGGTCTCAGCCAGCCCCCACGCTTATCGCTCCCTCCGTGTTCTTCTCATCTTCCGATCTTACCTGCTTCTTCGTGTTCTCGGCAATTGTGTCCCGGATCCTCCGCCGCCTTTCTCCATGTGGTGAGTTTATGCCACCAGAAATATTACGCGTTTTTGTTCTGTTCTGTAGAAACAACTATTTAATTGTTTAATTTCCCATTCATTTCTATTTTGTTTGTACGCATTGTTCGCTGTACTTTATTTTGCTCAAATTGGCGTTTATGTTTGAAAGGCGGTCACGAACTGGTTGACTTGATTGCTCAATTTAAAGATAATTAAGAATGATCCAAGCTTCTTCAATATTAAGTTGTGCTTGATATGCTTTGTTGTGTAGAATGTTTACTTAGGAAAATACTGTGACGGAAGTAGAAGCCGTGTCTCTATTGTAGGGAAGCTTATTCATCGGGGTGGATTAGCGTAATGAAAGTAGATATTTCACACTGTGGGAGCACACCGCACAATCAAGAACAAAAGGAAGTAGTTGGAGTAGAAGTAAAAGGGGTCTTTCGTTGAATATTAAGTAAAATTACGTCATCTGCAATTCAACCCTGCACAAATGGGAGAAGTAGAGGGTTGGCAGAGTCTCCTTTCAATTTTATAACCCTTTTTATTCAAGTGAACGAGCTTGTGTGTGGGTTATTCTTTGAAGGATGGTTGTGCAGAAGTAGTTTGAAGGAAGGGAGGCAAGCAATATGACTTCTTTGTCAACCATGGCATCATCATCAATATAAAATCATAACCCAAGGGCAATTTCAGCTCCCTCAGTTCACTGTAATTCACAGACAGACTCTAACCAAAAACCCCCATTGTGCGCTTTAACTTCCCGTTTCGAACTGAAACTACTTTTATCGAATCATTTCTCTCATATCATAAATGACCTCGTGCATTACCTTATCTTATCGAGACATGTATCTAGTGATAAATTACGTCTAATCTCCTAGAGGATCTTTTTTACTTTAAAGACTTGGGCTCCACGAACAAGGCAATGAAAGTAGAGCACAAGAGAAAGCCGTTCTTAGGTGAGCAACTGAAAAAACACTATTTGTGTGACTTTCTACTGCTCCTTTTACATTCAACATTTACTATACTTCACAAAGCTAAAACCCCGACTACTCCTGCTGAAGAGTAGCGCATCAAAGTTAACCAATTTGTTGATTATCTTGCATAGAAAGTTTCCTTTTTCTTTAAGCGAAGCTACACACACACACACACACAGAATAGTGAGTACGACACATGCAATCGCTCCGTGCATTGCCTAATAGCCTGTGTGTCTGATGATGGGCATGCAGTCAAATTTGTTGTTGTCTTTGCCATTACTGACAGACAGGTCTTCTGCTTCTTGTCACTCTTCATATATGAGCATAAATGATCAAAATGAGGAGCTCATATATACAAGCTTATAAGTCTCTGAGGCACTCAGCACAAGAAAAATGAATAGTGTGTATATATTCTGGTACGTCTGTGTGCTTAGCTTCACACACACAGCATTGCATTATATTACACGTAAGCCTTTATGGAATATTTCTCATCGTCGTCGTAAAAGGCACAAGAATATAACAAGAGTTGGTTAGATTTGTGCTCAGGCTTCTCGTTTGTATGTGTGTGCTTATTGATTTTATTAAATAAGGAACAAAAGAGGGGAATGAATTTGAGTCCTATCCAATCCCCTGGATATCGTTGAATGAACACTACTTCACGCTAAAAGTGCCTGGTGATTTCATTTTACAGTCTAGGCACACACTATTCCACGGCACACTCCAAATTCGCATAAATACACTCTCGTACAAATCTCCATTTCCGATTCAGATTATGAACCCCAACTAATTCTGTGTTAAACAACGGTGGATGAAGGGAGCTAGAGACAGACTTTTTTAAACAAGCCCTACATTTGATATTCTCATGGTAAAGAACTGCGTGTAGTAATAAACCAATTCACATGTCACTTTTATTTAATCCTTGATAGTTCATGACGGAACAACTTGACATTCATGCGAATTCAATAAGCTTTGAGTTTATCTGGCTACTCAAGTGATTAAACCCACGTTCACAACATTCAACATTTCGACTGTCATGTAGAATTGCGAAAAAATAGTTTTTGTTCAGATATTAATAAATTAAATATGGATTCACTGATGACAGGTACAGGCAAAATAGAAGTACAACAGGGCGATCATGTGTGTGTCGTAAGAAGGAAAAAGAAAGCACATCGAATAGATAGATAGATAGGTTGTTTGTGGATAATGGCCTGTTGATAACATAATATTAGTGGGCAGTCAATGCTGAATGCTGTAATAATAACTGAATTGAACATGCAACATATTATCCAGTTTAGGGCATTCGAGCAAAGACCCAGACTGTTGCCGTTCGTTCCCTGTGTGTGAACTACACTTCTGGGTCCCCGGTTGGTGATAGGTTTCAGTTTGTTAGCAATATTATATCGATCAGTAGTTATTTAATTCTCATTTCGTTGAGTCAAGCTGCAAACAGCGTAATTACTTAGGAAGAAACCTAACTATGCGTCTTCTTTCCTTTTGCATGTACCCACTTTCACTACTCACACACACACCCGCCTTCCTCATTCCACATTTATTCCGTGGTCATTTATTCGTATCATCGGAAAGAGTAGTGGACTACCACTGACTGACAATATTCTACTGAATATAATACACTCACCATGTATACAACATTCATAGAACCACTGCCACCATTAGTATTGTCTGGACCTACTCAAAGCGTATCAACGACATTAGTCTATATGTAAGTATGTTACTTGCAGAATGAGTCTACGAGGATTAATATCACGAGCTCTCTCGCCTTATAACTAACTCTCAAGACTTTTATACATTAGGTTATTGATCTAAAAGACATGCATACACAGCCGTTAGGAAAGCATCTAACTATATGTGCTAGTACTATCAGGCAAGGAAAGGTTTGTCCTGTAATTAGCAAATTTAGGCAATTACTTTCTTTCTTCCTGGAATGGTGTCTGAACGACTGGATATAGAGAGAAAAAACTTAAACAGACGTGTTGCATCCTTTGTACTAGAGTATTAGGTGAGACACCCTGTAAATTTAGGGTTTGGCTTGGTAATGGCAAATGAAGCAGTATTTTTAGATGGAATCGATTACATTCGATTTTTTTACTAAATGCGTACCATGTGTAGGTTGCTGTACGTGTGTAATACTGACTGAGGTGTAGAATACAACATCAGAGCTACAAAAGAAGGTTGTCAAAACCTGAGAAGGAAACGGGAAGGAGAAAGAAATTGTGTAATGAAGCAAGTGTAGCTAGGCAAGAGAAGTAACACCTTCTGTTTCGGAGTGATGAATGTGGTAATAATGACATTAAACGTTATTGTTAACAAAAACAAGCCAAGGAGAAAAACTGCTTTTACCATTGATTATTCTGTGGAGCTATTACTGTTACCTAGAAGTTTCTGCAATGGAAGAACAATTTTCTGTATTACAACCACAGGGCGCTTTAAAGCAATTTAAGTTGTGTGACATTGAACAACACGAAATTAAATGCCACGTAAATATGTTATACTATATATTGCACTTACATTTATAAAGTGAAAGTTGGATAACATCTTAGATGGAATTCCCTAGTTGGTTATGGTAGCATAAAATAATAGTAAGTTGATGAAGCTCACACTACCGAATATGAGAAAAAACGCCCAATCTATCAAAACACATGTGTGTGTACCATCCAAGTCTTTATATCTAATATCATAGGATCGACTAAGAAGGAATAGTTCGCTCTGTGCTATCGATTTATTGGGAGAAAATACTTACAGAATGTTAGGCTCAGACAAACCATTAACATCTCACAGCTTGACATTAGTCAATGCAAATCTTGGAAGCGTGTGTGCTTAAATATTAGTAGAAATAGAATAACCGAATTGGAATCCTTATCCGTAAAGGAAATACTCACACCTGAGAGCCAATGGTTCATTGTGAAAAAATCTGTTTTGTCGATGCGTCTTTTCGGAAGATTTAGGTAAAAGCAACATTAGAATAAATTGACCTCAGAACAGAGAAATCGTGGAAATCAATAAGAAGTTCTAGAGTTGTGGAGCTCTAAGAGTAGTGAATATTAGAAGAAGAAGCTTGGTTTGTATTACAACGAAAAATGTAGCATGATATGCATTTTTTATTGTTACCAAATCCAGAAACAATAAATGTATAGGTAGGGTGATAGTAGATTCATCATTTACTGTTGGCTGTAATCAAATGCGTGTTCTGCATTATTGGTAACAACACAATGCAATGTACATAGAGTGAAGTAGTAAGTAGTTAAAACCTGTCCACCAGGCACGATTATTGTATAAGATAAGTAGAGTTCGATAGGGTCAAAACTCAAATCTAATAGTAAGCAGTATATACACAGAGAACCTAATGAGATTCTTCTTGAACTTATGTTTCATGCATGCCACGCTTTATCTGATTTTGATTAATTGAACTCACTCAAGAGTTTCGTGCGAAACAAAATACTGCTGAAGAAAGGGTTTGTAAGGCCATTCATTCATATTTAGACACTCGCTACAAATTACATGCTCCACCTAATGCCACGGAATAATACAGGAGACGTGAGAGTGTGTGCACTCCAAATTATTTTAATGTTCTGGGAGTAATACCAGCAGAAGTGTTGAGTGAGAATGTAGGTGGTCAACAGAGTAGACTCATTCTGTTACATATCGTGGGAACAAAACGATATTTCCAACAGCTGTAAAGTATCGTTTCCTACGACAGAAAAGAAACTCCGTAGAGAGACCAGATAGATAAAATATGAAAGTTTCTTTTTCCCAAACCCATTCATCGTATTAAGAGTTTGGTCCATCGAAGGTTAACAACATTTCCTTCTAATTTACTGAGCTCCTGCGTTGCTTCGCTCCTACTTTTCAAGTTCTTATTAATAATACGTGAGCGTCGTGAGCTAAAATATGAAAGATACTTCTCAGGGGCAAAATGTTACATCGTATTCCTTCCATTCATTCGGATCCTTCTACTTACATCAAATAAAGCAAAACTTACGCCAGCCGCGGTATGCCATACATTGATAAATAATCGAAGGCCAATAAAATTACTGGATTGGAAAATACTTCCCAAGATTTGCACTTGAAGAAGTAGCTTTATACTCTTCGTGTATTTAGTATCTGTAACATCTCTTAAAAACAATACGCCAAGTTCCACGCAAGCTAAGAAAGATACTGTCGTGTAAGTATACAATTTTGGGATAATACAAATAAGAGAAAGTTGACTTTCTCCTTTACCGAGGAATGCATATTCATGTACATAAATTAGGATCTCCAGCCTCAGTTCCACATTGTCTATGCACCATCTCAATATGCAATAAATATTAGTGTATTCCAACAACGGCCCACCAGTGTGCTTTTCCAGAGAGGATGTAAAAAGTGGATCGATTTTCCTCACATATATGATTCAAGAAAGGCAACCCCTAAAGGCCCGCATGAAAGTAAAGATGCTGCTGTGTGCAAGTATAAGAAGAAGAAGAAGAAGAAGAAGAAGAAGAAGAAGAAGTGGTGGTGGTGGTGGTGCTTTCCTCCTTGCACATTTGCACAGAGTGGAGTGAGTGAGAGCAGCACTATGGCAACCCGTGAGCATTCATCTGTGAGACTCTCCCAGGAGATCCAGCCCCGTTCCTTCCTCCTGTCTCTCCCATCTTATTCTTCAGTCCTTCTTCTTACGAATCTACCCACACTACACACACACACACACACTCTCCTTTCGATGATGCAATGCATCTCAGATCTTCCTTTCTTTATCTCAAACAACATCTTGGGTCGTGGGATGTACTAAGAGTCTACAACTAGCACTCTTAGTACCTCTTTTGTAAACAATGATCTTCTCTCTTATCTTTTAGAAGCACGCAATAAATAGAATAAAGTGAGTTCTGTTCTCCTACACTCCTATCTTCTACTAAATACTGTCTTAGATGTACTAAACCTTTTTTACTTACGGAAGAAAGCACAAAAAATAACTACTTTTGTGTCTTTCTTGTGGATGAGCTTTTTCTGGTTTTTGCGTTTGTGTACGCATTCTAAATTCACCCCTAGCTTGGTGAATTTTCTTTTCCTCAACTCTTAGTTTTTGTAGCTTGTTTCGCATCCCGAGACTTTTTTAGATAGTCTTAGATTCTGCACAGTTGCACAGCTTTCTTTAATTTTAGGAAAAGGAAAAACCCTATTTACTAAGGTTTCTGTTTACCTCATACGTCAGGAATGGTTCGCTTCAACAATTGTGCAACGTTGAGTTTCCTCATCTCGTCTGAACCTAATTTAAACAAAGCGTACACAGCAGTTTGTTGAATAATGTATTTATTGCGAAAGGACAAGGAGACTGCTCAGAGACCGCAGAATTGGGCTGTAAGTGTTTGTATGTCTTTTGTTGCTCATGCAGTTGCATGCAAAAATTTCACATGAATGCACTCTAACATATGTGTAGACAAGTAGTGCATCAGTAGGGGAGGTGAAAGAGCCCTTCCTGTCCTTCACCGGAAATCTCTGGAGGTCATGCATTCGTATCTTCTTTTTATATGTATGTCGTAATATAGTCACCTGCTTCGTGTGTGTATCCATTCACAGACACGGATGTGCATGAGAGCTATCCATGAACCACATTACAAATGGAATCTCACACATACAGAAGTGTTCATTTATTATTCACGTAGAGTATCCCATTTCTCTAAAGATAAGTAGGGGTTCTGAATCCCCACTGTTCACCTACAATTCGCTCGTAACAAAATCCAGCGGACATGTAGGATTGAATAGTAAGAGATTTGTGAGGTACAACAAAAACTACACTGCACTCCCGTAATACTAAGGGGTGAATAATGATAATGTACATAACCATTGAATATTATTGCGTATATATAGGGGATGGCACAATATTATCAAATGTCGGCACGCGTCAACAGCTGCCATCCACAAAAATCTAAAATCACACAGGATAGAAAAATACTCCGACTAGGGGAGGTATTATGTTGTTGAATGGGTCTACTGCCCTGGCATCAGGCCCAGCAACGAGAGACCTTCATTGTCCCTTTCTCGTAGGGGCCTCATCATCGTCGTCACTGCACTCTCACTTTCTCAGACTCTTTTGTGTCCCAGTCAGACGAAAAATCTAACTGCATCCATACATCCTTGTTTCATTTTTAATAGAGAGATTTATTCGCAGAGTTGCATTCACATTGTCACAGAACTGGTCTGCCTAGTTTCAAGTTTGATAATTGGAACAAAATTCAATTCTCCCTTATCAATCCTTATTGTGTGCAGCAGGATTCAATTGCTCTTGTGATACTTGATAAAGATTATTTAATAACGAGGAGTCTACACTTTAATTGAAAGTCCTATTAGTAGAGAAGAGAGTTTTTTGAAATTTTCGCTTGCGTGTCAGTGTATATCTGATTGATTGTGATTTAGTGTGTATTATCAAATCTCACATAGTGTAACTCTGGCTGTATTTACGAATATATGGTGATTCCACTAAAAAGAAGGTTGGATGACTGAATCTGAAAAACTTATTATTGAAGAAGGAAGGGATGAGAGGAGATGTAGAGAGAGAGTTTGAAAGTTGAAGCGAAAGGAAAGAAAACTCATCACATTGATGAACCCTCTTCTGCAGCTGACACAAACTACATCCTCAACATCTCTTTGTGCGTTTTAGTGAAGAGATGGACATGAGGATTTTGCTTAGAAGATGATCCTCCGAATCCCCGGCGTAGTGGTGGTCAGACTTCAGACTCTTCATACTTGCACCCGTTGTCATGTCGTATATGTCTGAAGCATTCAAAGTAAGTTTTACACGGTTGGGTAGGAATGTGAAAGTTAAGAAAAAGAAGGAAAAGACCACTAGAGGCAAAAGGAGGAGGTCTAGGATTGCTCGAATATACACGAGAGAGTTTAGAGCCACGTTAGGGATCGAGTGTGTGTGTGTGTGTTGCTCAAGCTGATAATGGAAGAATTCCCTTACAGCCTCTCTGTTTTAGTATTATTCTGGTCATATCATTTGAGCTCATAAATTCCGACTACCTCAGCATCTTTCATCTCCTCATGTTTTCTCCACTTTTACTTCCACTTTAGACGAGAGAACTTTTCCCTACGTAAATTACACAGACAGGGTGTAGAGAGATATACTCTCTATGGTTGTCCATACGCAAAGAAATATTACACGATTTGGTGTAACTTGAGCTAAAATGTTCAAAAGGAATCTTTTTTTCACTGGAAAGGGAAAGAAGAAGAAGAAGAAAAGCACGAAGGAAGAAGTCGAGTGACGCTTGAAGATCGCTTTATTTATTTGGTGCTTTACCTTCTTCAACTTTTTACGTTTTTTCAACAGGATGATATTTTGTAAGTCTGCCTCCGTAGATTCTTAATTAACTCTTGACGTAAAGAGAGAATGAGAGCAAAATACGAAAGTTTTCTCCTGTTACGGCGGTATACTTTCATTATTCCAAAGCCCTTAGATATCGCTTCTTTTATAGAAAAATATGATCAAAAGGAATTACCTCATATGTATCCTTACGGTACAGTTGCTTAATTCAACTTTATTAAAGAAGAGCCCAAATGCTGTCTACTCCTCTCTGCATTCTACATGAAACGTGAACCTAATCGCGTACTACCCCCGTCTTTCATCCTCAAGTACGATTGAGTCTGAGTGATGGAGTTGGTCCTTTTAAGCCCTTCTCGTCCTGAGAAAGCGTATTAAATAATAAGCACACTCTTCTCGTACTTAAATTCAGAGAGCGGACATGACTGGCATAAGGTTTATGTAGTTACTGCACACAGAAACATTCACGATGAGGGTAGACTTGAAACACGAGCTCTAATAAGCAAGTCCTTCTCAATCAGTGAGGGAATGTCGAGTCTAGAGTATCGCATCCTCTTAGCTACATGCAAATCTTGCAGCAGTGAAAACAACTAGACAAGTTAATATTTATTTTAGAACCCACACAGTTGACAAAACTTTGCTGCAGGCAGATAGTAATTCTGTTTGGTCACAACGAGAATTTTGATGAGCTTTCCACCCCAGAAATTTATGGCAGTATGCATATTTTTATTCATTCGCCTCTTTTCATTCCACTTCACGGTTCATCCTCCGCCAGCAGACATAAATCTACCCGGGGAAAGATTATTTTAATTTTATGTGCTACTGTGTCTTCTTCTTGTAAAAGTAAAACGGGGAGAGGGAAATAAGCTAGTGAAAGGTGAGAATTATTTTTCTACTTGATAAAGAAACTCATCATACTACACAATGATACACACAATATCCACGTTGAAAAAGATAATTTCCATGAGGAGACTACACCGAATTATGCATGAGTCGCTGTGACTTGTTCCACGAAATTAATGATAAACCACAGAGAGGAGCGTCCTACTGTAAAGTTCGAAGTTAGCTCTCTGTGTCTTTTCTCTTTGTAAACCACTTTAACTCGAAAGCTTTTAACTTTGAGTAGAATTCTGATATAGAAAAGAGCTTAGTGGAAATATTGATGAGTTTGGGGGCAGGCGATATTTGTATAGCAAACGCTTTTAATCTCCATCGGATGTAACAGCGGTTGTTCAATCTCATGCAAAATCATTTAGAGAGTAAAAGTAGGGAATATATATATCTCATCTGTCTACTTTGCATAGAGACACACACAGTCGAAGTTCAACCACGTATGTCCATACACCCCAAACTGTTTTTTGTCTGTAGGGAGCACACGAGTGTGCTTGGTAATGTTAGATTAGACTTCTCCACCACCAAAGACTTCCCTTAGATGTGAGGTAGGTAACCCTTTAGAAATATATTATACAGAAAGTTCTCTCTCATATACAGCCAATCTGATTCTATTTGAATTTATGTATAGACGGAGAAAAATACATGAAGCCCATCTACAGTGGCTACATAGATTTCCATTCCATTTATAAACAAACTAGGAGCAGTTCTAATCCTTTCCTGTGATTTTCTCTCAGCCCCTGTGGATCCGGAATAGGCACTCATGCATATTTCAACAGAGAGATACTAATTTCCTTGGTATATGTGAAAGGGATGAAGACTAAACTCCTTTGCTACCAACATCATCATTATCATCATTGAGTCTCTACACAACTCCCTGTTCCTTTTGTTCTTCACTACCTCCACATCCACACACACACACCACTTTTCCATCCACATCCACAGACCATCCAGGAGACCTCTTCCATCTCTCCTTTGGCCTAAAAACTTGCATGAACACTGCCGTGTGTATCTATTATTATATTATTATAGTCGCTCTAGTGCATGATGAACAATGCAGACAATGAATGTGTGTGTTGTTCCTGGTATTCGCCCTAAAACCCATCTACTATAAACTCTCTCTCTCTCTCTCTTGTTTGCTGGCTCGTTAGTAAGGTTCATTTTTACTTTGTCTGCACAGCAGAGCAATCTCTTCCTCGTCCGTCCATTTGCATTTTAAAGTAATGAGTAACTCCTCGTTAAAATTATTTTCTGGTGCCCTCGACTAAACGGGAGAGCAACTGGAGAATAATCACGGACTCCGGGAGAGTATAATCTTCCAGGCCAACAACGTCATATTCATTAGAGAGAAAGGAGAGTTGGAATTAACAGAGTATGAATGAAGAGAGGCGCACAAGATTTGATCAAGTGAAAGTCTTATTTGCATTGCTAACTGTAAGCTATTGTTTGACTTGATGCTTGATGAACTAACTTCATCTCCGTATCCATACTTAGTTCAAAATGTTTTTAATGCAAAAGTTCGAATTAATTGTGATGGCGTGGATTTAACTATTCAACTATTCTCTCGCCATCGCACTTTCACACGTACACAGACTCATTTAGTTAGTTAGAGCAGCTACAATTTATATAAGAACTTTCGAAATGAAACTAGTATATATACAAAGTGTGAGGAAATAGAACTCATTACTTCTCTTCATGTAATATTGTGTGTAGCAGCATGAAAAAAATGACAAGTTGCTTCATTCTTGTACACGTAATCTCGTATTCTTGTCTGCTGTTAATGATGAAAAGAATCGATGAAGTTCCATCTTCCTTCCCACCCAAAGATTACAATCAGAGACGTAACTGTATTATATGATCTTCTGTCTAAATATAAAAGTTCCACCTTTCCATCTGGTTCGGCTGGAGAAAGCAGCAGTGATTCGAGTGTATTTCTAGAAATGTGACAGGAGTATTTCGAGAAAGTAAAAAGTAAAATTGAATGGAGGAAGCATTTCTGAGGATGTGTGTGACACTGGGAAATCAGTGTTCGCGTGTGTCGTTTGCGTAACAAGGAATCAGTTGTCAGGATGTATAGGACAGAGAGGGAGATATAGGATTTCAGTGGGAGAAAGTGTTGCTAACTGACAGACGGAGTGTGTGATAGAAGGACAGGTTTCCCAATAATAGTAGTAAGGACTAGTAAGGAGGCAGCGAGCAGCATGACCTGCTGCCTGTCTGTCGGATTTGATCGGTTTCCACTTCTCCTACGGAGGACTTGTTGTTATGCGTCTCTCTCTCTCTCTCCCTGTAAGATTAGCATTGGTGAGAAAGTTAATAATTCATGAAGATGAATATCTTTATGGGAGAGTATCTGTCAATTCATAGCGTGGTAGAGATGAAATTTATCAGAGAGTACCTTTAGTGAAACAATATGGTACTTGAGATGGGGAGCTGTGAATTCGAGATTTCATTGGGCATTTCTGTCTGTAAACAGGTGCCATCGTAATGTACGCAGATGCAGATCCCCAGACAGGAGCAAGGAAGAAGAAGGATGGAAGACCCAGCCGAGCCAGCCAGCTTGGAGCCCCAGATATTAGCAAGCGTTGCTCACTTTTACTCGGGTGAAAGCACAGTCAGTCAGTCTCTTGTTGGCACATTTAAGCCTTTCCTCTTTTAACACCTCCACATATAAAGGGTTGAACACTCGCATTTGTTGAATTATTTCTAACTTGTTGTACCTTCGTCCTTCTTCCTGGTGGTGTGCTACTACAACCAGTGCGTTCCTCCTACCTACCTAACTACTGTCTCCACATACAATCACTAAAGTCCACACACCCTTAAGTACACCCAAATCACAAGGCTCTACTCACTAAACTCGCCTGGGATTCCTTAATGTCTCTTATTTCGCCGGAACTTTCTCTCCCTGTTTCTCCATAAGGTGTGGACCCTGTGACAAAACATACGAGTTCCTTTTCTCTTTAGTATTCCGTGAGTTCGGGCAAAATTTATCCCATAAATTTCATTGTGTCATCGTAATCGTGGTGGAATTTTTTGTACCGACCAGGAGACTCTCTCTCTCTCTCTCTCTCTCTCTAACGATCAACAAGACTGGAAGAAGAAGAAGAAGAAAGGGAAGAAGGTCAAAGGAGAGACTGTGGACTTCAGCAAGACGACGAATAGTCCCCTTTCGGTTTTCACTGTTGGCCTTGATGTATATTAGAAGTCATAAGGCACGCGGTGAATGCCAAAAGCGGTGACACTTATTGCACCATTTATTTTACTCTCCCTCTCGTTTTTTGCCAAATCTGGATTTACTATGTACAAAAATTCTCACCACTCCTACTTCGCTGCTTTTACGATACAACCAACCAACACACGTTCAACTGGAAACTCCTTTCATTTAAATGTAAAGTCTACCTATCCATTAAAGCTCCTTCTGTGGACGTGTCGTGATTTCTTTAGAAGTTCTTTCGACAAAAAATCAATAAATCTACCGTCTGCTCTCAAAATTTTTCTCTTCAGGTAAGCTCCTTCGGTAACAGGTAGCCTGTTGTGTGTGCAAATGAAATTTTATAGAAAATAAAGAGCAGTTTCTATCATTCTAAACAATCATGCTTGCGTTTTCAATCTCATTGATCAGTTGCACTATACAGCTGTTGCATAAATTCATTCTGGCTTCAATTCAAATTCATAATTATGGTTTAAAAAAATCTGAACAAAGCAAAGTCTTGTTTAGTGCAATTTTATTTTAAGAGAACAACAGCTCAGCATCTCAATGCCAACGTACTTTTGAGTTCAGTTCATTACAGCAAGACTGAACTTGTCGATTCTCCTAGCAAAACTACAAAAGTCTGCTAACTAAGACTTGTCAATTCATTTATTTCACATCTTTTGAAGTGTCCGTAACAAGAACAATTCCCACTGGATACATTTATTAGAAATAATGACATCTCAATAAAACTAGCAAGAGAGTGAGAAACAACGAGAGTATATATAGTATTGCTTGCTAGTACGGCGTGAATGAGAAAGAAACGATTTTGCAGCACTTTGTGGTTGACATGAATTCAACCACTTTGTCACGTACAGCTAAGTCCATCCAAAGTAGCTGTGTGGTGGAAAAGTTAGTCCTCTGCGACAAAGAAAGTAGCTGGAGAAATGAAGTTGGGAAAAGAAAATTAATTTCATCAAAATGTCTCATCAGTAAATCTCAAGGTTCTTCAGAGACACGTACTTTAGTAAATCTGCCCTTGCTGGCACACGGTTGACGGGTACTGTACTTTCCTCCCGTAGCACCTAATCCTCTGGGAGATTTGCTGTGGCTAAGTTTTCATTCACTACCTCTCCACCCGAGGAGACATATGGAAAACTTGAGCTCCTGCCTGCTGCTGTTTTTTTTTTCTTTTTTTTATACTAATAACACATCAGTTTGATCTCATCCTCAATTTCTCCGTTTGGAATGGAATAAGCTTCCATAATCTTCTTCATAAATGTGTATCCTGCTGCCTGAGCTAGACAATGTATATTTAATAAGAAGAAGGACGTACTCAAGAATGCTGAGCTAGAGAATACTAAAGATGAGTATTTGTAATATTCGTAGTCTTCCCGATTGACAGCATACGTAGAATTGTAGAATGTCTTACGTATGAACTAGATTGAAATCCATCCATATATACTTTGGTGCTCCTTACATTTTTCCCAATGCTTCGCTTCGAGCAACATTAATCAAATAATGTGGACATTTGTGTGTGGGGATGTTGTTGCTCTCTGGCGAAGTTACGAATGCCCAGGATTCCAGAACGAGTGTGGAATTCAATTTAAGTTTGAATAAAATGACGGCTGCTGAGGATTCGTTCGATCTCAGGACGAGAGAATTCGTTATACATTGCCCTCCTCAGCATTAGTGAGCTGCATGTTGCGAAAGAGTTGTTGGAGGAGCACAAATAGAAAGTTGGATTACATCCCGGGCAGAAGAATTGGATGAAACCCTGAGAGCTGTGGTCAGACTCACACTGGCCACCCATCCATATTATAATATTTGGAAACTTATTCAGACCGAGCCCATAAATGTCCTCAGGGATGGTTGACTGCGAAAGGAATGATGGCCAGGGTTGCATTAGATTTTGAGATACAAGGAAAAAGTCAAGTCAAAGGATGAGCTGATTCGGCAGACTTTTACTCCTTCCTTCCTACTTCTGTCTCCTACGGACCCGATTAGGAACAAAATGTATAGAAAATTATGGCAAAAGTTTCTCTCAAACTCTTTCGAGACAAAATTTTTGTGTGAGGAAAAGAGAGAGATACTTTTCCTCTTCCACGTCTTTCTTTCACAATCCCTGTTGGGCATTGTCATTAAATGAACTGGCTCTTCAGTTTGGATCTAATCTTTCACAGTTGACAATGAAACTTTCTCCTGTCCATTTCCTCTCCTCTCCTTTCGTTGTATCATAATCAAGAGCCGTACTTCCTAACATTAAAACTCCTTGCAATCCCTGCTGGCAGTCTCAACACTCTCCCTGTTGAATATTATTAACCCAAAAATTGATTTCCTCTTCAAAGCCTCTCACGTTCACGTTTTCCTCTAAAATGCAGTTTAAAATTTAAGTGGATGGCTACACAGAAACTTCTTTGCCTTCACCAAACACCACCCACTAATCTATCTTATACATACTGAGAGTGTCCATTAACCACTCATTTCGAGTTTTCCCTTCACAAAATTACGTGAAACACTCATTTTCACGTGAACACGAGTTTTTCTTGAAGGGAAAGCTACGTCTGGAGTATGTAAAACTCCCTCAACATCCTTCCCAATTTAAAACTCAGTCTTGGCAGACTCATTAGGGAGGTAAAAAATGAAAACTCCGTCAGTTGATTAGGTAAGGAGGAGAAGGGAGATGAGTTGAGGGCCTCTGGACCACAGGCACACAAAGTCTTGGGGAAGTCATATGAGCATAAAGCAGACATTGAAAGACATGTAAGAAAGTTTAGACCCGAGAGAAACAAACGGAATAAATGGAAGATGATGGAGATGGACTGAGTAAGTGAAGAAAAGTGGTGAGAGTCGTTGGAGGAAGATGAGGAATCATACAAGTTTCGCTTGGGAAATGACCCCCGTGGGTATCATTTTCTCCTAGATTAAAACCACAACTCAATAAAGCCTGATGATACTTATAGGATATTCTTCACGCTCATTAATACTTTCTCCACCACAGTCCATCTCCCACTTTTTGTCTTACACATTGAGATAATAATGTACGACCATGTTTCTCTCCACCGACCAACCTCCTCCAGGGCTCCCTACCAAATTTTAACCATTTCTCTCCTTCGCCTGCCCTTTTTCACGGAGTGTGAAAGGCAGTAAAACACTGTGAGAGGAAGTAGGAACAACCCAGCTCTTCCTTGCCAACAATAAACCTTTTATTAATCCCTTTCCCTGCTAAAAGTAGTTCCTTTCAGGTCTCCGTCTTCCACGTTTATTAATGCTCACCACTATAACCTTTGCCTTTTATCTCAACCAATGTCATGAACTCACAGTCTTACTGTCTGATTCCACTTCTGGGAAAAGACTTTCACCGTTAATTTTACCTTGCCCACTTGCTCTAAACACTGTACAAGTTGTTAAATGTACTTTTACCCTCTCAAATGCAACTCTGAAGTACCTCTTCATTTTCATAATCACTTCTAATGTCCTAATACTCCATATCTTCCATTATGATTCCTCAAGCTCTCTCAAATTACATGGAAATCGTCCAGAGGAAATTGAAATTGTATTAAAACCGAGGAATTTCATCAGCTTCACTTTATTACTTCAAGATGGATTATTCAGTTGCGTCATATCCTTAAGCTGTACTCCAGGCTTCCAACGAATATTTCAGACACATCCGTTCATCAGACTCTTTAGTATTAGTTTCTCGCGGAACTCGTCTACAGATATTTTGATATCCTGGAAATATCCACACAGCTTTCCTTGTCCGTAACTAATCTCATGACGGCCTCAACAGCCTATCATCTATTATGTATCCTGTTGAACTTTTGACTTCCTGATATTAGTTTAATTAAAAAGCTCGGAAATGTTTAGCCAAGGAACTCAAGTCCACTTGCCCGAAGGAAGAATGAGGGAGGAATTTTACCAGAATTCGAGAACAAATCTGACTAACATTAAAGGATTATTGCATGAGCTGAGTGTAGAGTATTCAGTAAACATCTTATAAAATAGTTCGTACACCAACCGGTATTTACTCGAGAACCCTAAGGGATGGTATTTCATGTCAACATGCAAAAACTTTTCAACTTATTATGATTTAATCCGCCCATACATTTACGAAAATGAAGTAAATTTCCACACACACACTTTGTTAGCATGACTTAAAGCTGATCATATATAAGTGTATTCCAGTTTCTAGTAAATCCTTCAACAGAATATTGAATTCCCTTAATTTTGCAACACGTTCTCTCTCATAATATATGGGCGGAACTCTCGCATTAGCGAATTCTATGCTTAAATGTACGCGAAACCTATCAACGCTATTTCCAGGAGGATCCAACATTATTTCTGCACACTACGCCGTGCAGGCAAGTTTCTCCGAATGAAATGAAAGCTCTCTGAGAGAGACTTTGTCTTTGGAATGGGGGAATGCTTGCCAACAAAATAGTCCGTTCGATTCTTCTAGTTACTCGGGATTTGGGGGAAATGTTCAAGGTCTTTTTTCAGTTGAGACGGATGTATTTAGTTTAGTGATGGAATATTCAAGGATTTGATGCTGGACGAGTAAAAGGAGTCAGGGAGAAAGCCATAGCACTTTCCATCGACGCTTTCTTCCTCACTTGGATGACGGGCTTCAAAGAGAACCCAAATTGCGTTCTCCGAGCTGTTTCTCTGATGAAATTTCCCACTGAAAAATTTTTACATTAGATCAAAGAAAGATCCATCACTCTGTCCTTCCAGAAAGAGAGACTGCAGACATACACCACACACACACATACACACACATATTACTGGTATTTTCCTTATCAAAGGGATCTACGAGGAAACTTCACATTCCTTACAAACACTTCAACTTGTTCAAAACATCAACTTTAGAAGAAGTACCAGTAGATGTGTGTGTGTGTATATAACTCTAGTCACACAAGAATCACCATTCGATTTCTCTCTCTCCCTCAGTAAATACGCGAGACGAACGAGATGATGTGCCAGCCATCCAACAATTCAACGAATCCAACCCTCTTCTCTTTCGCCCTTTCCTCATCATCACACACACACAAGATCTGTAATGAACACGTTTGTATGTTCCTTGTAATTCGCTTCCATATCTCGAGGAGAGTACCTCATCGATTGATTCGTTATTTCCTTATTCAAGCATAATTCGGATAAATACAAGTAGCCCCGAGGAGCTTAAATATACACTTTCTCCTACTCTCAACACTATTCTCATTAAGGGAATAAAGAAAGTCTAGAGTTCTAGAGAGGAGAATGTTGATAAAAAATGTTTGTGTGAGGCATACACAGACTACATACATATCTATGTTATATACACATTGCTATTGAATGTATCGGATAAATATACACACAGAAAGTTCCATCCACCCAGCAGCAGCACAGCATCATCATCAGAGCACAAGAGAGAGAGACTGAGTCCTTCCCTCACTCTCACTCTCTCTCCTTTCCTTCTACTCGTCTCGTATGTCACAAAGGAACCCGATCTCATCAGAATAATATCTTTGCCATCAAATCTCTTATAGAGTTTCGAAACGAAATTAAATTTTCCGTCTTACTTCCCTCTGGCTTGGTGTGTGCTTTCCTCGTCTCTCCATGAAGTGGGCTTTGGCTTGTAGATTGACATGAAAGAACTTTACATCCTATAAGGAGAATTCATAAGCTCTGAGGGAGCATTTTACATTACAAAATAATGCAACCTAACTCGATACTGATCTTGAGTGAGTATATATACGTACGTACGTAAGGCTCTTATGGTGGCACACTACTCGTGTGTCGTAACACGTTTTTTAAAGCCTCGGAACCTACACACACATTACACACACTCAACCTTATACATGCATGTGAGTGTAAGGAAAGGACTCTGAAAAGCTCTGAATTGAATGCAAAGATCTTCTTGCATCCACACACATACACATTCATGATATATTGATTCCTTGAACTCAATTATTCCGAGTTTTTTTGTAAAGGAAATGAGCGGAGGAGGATTGAATAGAACGTATTTAAAATCTCCTTAGAAGAAATATTGTATAGCGACAGAGATGAATATTTGTGCTAGAGAAATACACACAGATAGTAAGTACGTGTCTTGAATGTTACACGGGAGCAATCTGAGGTCGAGACAATTGATCGTAACCAGAAAAACACAACCGACAAGATGAAATGAAAGCAGAATACGTGCCAAGTAAGTTTCGTAAAGGGAAGCCACGCATCACTCCCATTTAAAACATTGAGTGGTTTATTATTCGTGTGGATTGGTGGAAGAAAGGGGGAAAGTATGTGGAGAGAGGATGAGTCAGGTAGTGTGGCAGAGTAGTCTTGACTTCTAATTTCATACCTGGATGGCCTATACAATCGTCTATCAGTTAAGCCATTGACTTTCCTCGTTAAAACGCATGCACCGGTGGGCGTATCAGTTATTAAAATAAAAAAAACTTGGATATTAAACTGATAGCAAGGGATTTCTGTCCAAAGGTTACCTTTTCCATAAGAACCTTCGATCTTCAGGTTCAATTTGTATCATTCTATACAATCTTATTTAGTTGTTTTATAAGTAGAGAAATATATGTGCCTGTGTGTGGAGAAGTGGTGTGATGCGAGTGAGATATTCCACAGACTGTTAGGCTTGGCTTAAGATAAAGGAAAATAAGGGAGCTTCGCATTGAATGTCATGCTTATGCATACCATTAGAGAGGAGCTTGGAGAAGAGACTAAGTAAAAACCTTGGAACTCTGACTTTGTTTGAGGATTTATCTGTCGATGTTAAATTGCTAATGGCGGAGCTGCGGAGCTCGTTCAGAAAATAAATAAGAACATGACAGGGACGAAATGAATAAAATTGGTGGTAGAGAAGAAGCTTATCAAGGTGATGCAATGTCTTGGAGTTTGAATGACACTAAGACTCAGAATTCATAAAAATTGGCATTCCAACCAGGGAGACTTGCCTGGGAGTTGATAAAAGGAAGACGTGGAAAAATTGGATGAGTTGAGAAGTTTGTTGGACTTGGACTTCGAGTTTGTGTCGTTAGACGCTGTTTTTTCTTACGCTTTCTCTTTCTCCAATGTGTGTGTGTGTGTGTGTGTGTGCATGGCGTATAAAGAAAGACCTTGGATGGTTCTTGCTCCCTTTCAAAATGTATGTATATGCATGAGGGTATTCACAAAAGGAGGAAGACGACGAACGCAGGAGGAGAGACGATGAGGAATAAGAATAGCTAAGAGAGATGCTTCTTACACGTTCCTACATACTATATAAATATACGTCTTCTACTACTTTCTAAGACTTTCTCTAGTCTCCTGCGTACTTATTCTCCCTCCTTGCCTAGCTTGCATTTTAGGGTATAAGAACAGAAATGACACACTAAGGAGCTCATTACGGGAAAGGATTATAGTTCAGCTTTTCCTTCCCATCCAAATCTTCGAAACCAGAAGATTACTGCAAGTCAAAGTAAACGGAAGAGATGAGCTCTCTCCCCTGTCTGCCCTCTACTTTAGTTACTTCCATGGAATATGAACGTCTTCTCTCAAATGTGTCATTCTCCTTCCTTTCTACTTCTTGCGTCTTTCTCCCTCATCTCGCTTCGGAATAAGTACCTCCACACAACCCACCAGCATTACACAACCTTCTTTCACCTACACACACGTTTACAGAGATATATCTGTGTACTATATACTTCTACTTCTCTTATGTAGTCATATGTGGATGGCAGAGATGATTCTGTCGCTGTGTGACTCCATATAAACTTACGTGTACACAAGAGAGGCAAAGAAACTTTGTCTTAAAACAGCCACACACACACACACACACTCCTCTTCTTGGAATCTATTTGAAAAAGTCAAAGAGAGTGGAAAAAAGAAAGAAAATATCGACCATCCATGTTCCCTTCATCTTGCCCACCCATTCATGCATGATTCTCAAGAGTGTCTCGAATCCAATCTACTAAGTCTTTTCCATTTCTTCCTGCCTGGCAAGGGAGTCTCTGGCTCTCCTCTTAGAAGAAGCAATCGTAGGAAATGTGCAGCCAGAAGATGTGAAGAGACGACGAGGAGAGACGCTCTATGTGACTGACTGACTGACTGTGTACAATCCACAGAACTCTCACTCCCAACTTCCTTTCTATCTTCGTCGTCGTCGTCGTCTTTATAATAGAAGCCGATCGCATAATGCGAAAGTTGATGGGTTAGGCGAAATACCTAAAATAAGTACATCTATTGCACTCCTCAGAGTTTGTGTATATCTCTCGAGGGCATAACTTTTGTTAGTGTAGGTAACATGTCCCTGTACGGATGAATGGGTAGAATGAGAGAGAGAGAAAGTACGAAGAAAATCGACCTGGATCTTTCACTCTCTCCCCCCACCGTCCTCGTACGAACAGTATTAACCCGCATGCAGTCAAGTGAAGGGACCTCTTGTACCTTCACATCCAGAAATATGGATGGATGGTTGGAGTGAGAGATACACGGCACATATACACTCCTCTATACTATTCCACCACGTAGACACCTCGAACAGCCTCCTCTTTGCTTGTTCTGCCATCCAAAGTGAGTTCGTTTGATGAGATGAACTAAGCCCAAACGTGCAGATGAAACGAATAATGGAGCGCAATCCATCCAACTGAAAGACAGGAAGTACGGGAGAGAGTGCTCTTCACGAATCAAACCAACTTTCTCTTCAATTTTTAACAGCAAAAGTTATACATATCTACCTTTCCTCTCTCTCTCCTATCGTCGATATATATTCACTAGTAATGTGGGTGTGTGTGTGTGTCTCTATCTCTCTCTGTATGTATGTATGTATGCGGTAAAACTACAATTTTACTTCACAGAGAAAGATGGATGGGAATTACTATACATTCTGTCTGATGTGTCGTCCTCTCGTTTAACCTTCTATTAGATACACTGACACGAAGTGTATGTATACTCTATACTATTGGTATGTTACATCAAATACTCTTTTATTACACTCTCCTCTTCTGCGGTTTCAGAGAGAGAGAAGAGTCACTATTACTGAAACTAACATTTCAACAGAATGTCATTATTATCAATTCACTTTGAAAGAACGATTTCCGTTTGTGTGTGTGTGGCTCAAGTGCCGAAGACAGTTGACGAAGGACTTTTACTGTTCAATCTAATTATATCTCTCATCTCGCCTTTATATTCTTCACTCAAATAATTATAAACCGACAAAGCCATTCTGATAGTACAGTACGATGATGCATATGCTAGTTTACTATAAACTATAATACATAATGCATGACTGACGATACAGAAGAGCAGAGTGAAATTAAAGTCGGAACCGTGAAAGCAAAATAATGAGTGCAGAGGGTTCCACACTCTTTCTTTCGTGTGAGATACGAGATCTCTGCTGATTATTTTATGATACTTTATAACTCGAAAATATGAGATATTTCGAGTATATACGCTTTAATGTAATACGAGATCAAGACAAATCGGTGATGAGAGAGTATTAAAGTGCGGAGGTGGCTACAATATTCATATTTTGATGTGAACACAAGTGGTAAGAAACATATAGGATGAGGAGGACGATTAGATAAAAATAAGGATTGAATGTGTAAGGGAGAAGAAGAAGTAAAGAATGAAGGAAGGGGGACTGTCGGAAGAAGTGAAAGAATACACTAACTAAGTGTGGTGGTAGCCGGGTAGTGATGGTGGGGAAAGTGATGATGGTGTTTCAAAATGAATATAATGATAATCATGGCAATATTTGGTGTGCAGGGAAGCATGGAATAAACTTGGCTTCGTTTCCTAATATATTTTAGCGTGAAAATACAGATTGAGGATGGAATATGGATGACAGTGAGACACACACATAGCCTCGTAGTTTTTGAGTGTGGATATGCCTCGAGATGACGATGATATAGGTACGTTGTACATCGAGATAGAAGTGAGTGAGAGAAAGGAAAGCATTTTCGGTGGGATTGAGAAGAAAGATGTAAAAGGATGGAGGGAAGGGGCGGGTAGTGTAGACTGTAGTAGAAGGTAGGATATCATCTGCGTACTTACTCGAACGCCTTAACTGACTATAATAATGTAGAGTATAGTGGAAGCGGATGTAGTTGAGACCACCACCATAGGAGGCAGAAGGAATAAGAGAGAGAGAGAGCGAAGGGGTGGGAGTCTTGGGACTGGTGGAGAACTCTCTCCTACAAAAGATCGATATTGGCACAGGTTTGAGGACAACGGAGCTATTCCACTCTCCCTGTACTCTCTCTCTTACTTTCCTTACTTTCCTTACTTTAGTCCGTATGCTTGTCTCCACACACATCCCATCTAAGGAAATCTTACAAAATGGAAGGAAGCTGGAGAGAGAGGGGACGCCAGACTGGACCAAAACTCCCGGACTACCAACTACCAAAAAATTCTCACTATAAAATACATCTTCCTAAACACCACCACACTTCCATCCCATCACACAAGTAGCTTCTTTGCCTCCACACTGGCAGTGTGCTACCTTCAGGAGAATGATACCAGAAGGGTCGTCATATATACTGGTGGATGGGATTTCATGGCCACAGGAAGCGGCAGAGGGGTTCCTCCATCCTATGTTAGGGTATTTTGGACTCATGCTATGATGATGGTAGTGTGGTGCTGGTACTTACATTCCTACAGTAAATGTACACTAGAGAACACAACAGCAGAGTCTGAAGAGCAATCCTCTGAATGATAGTGAAACTTTGTCGGTGTTACGGGAGGGAGAGAGAAAGTGGATGGAGAGGAGTTTACAGTCCTTCGTGTCCATAAACCTTCACACAATAGAAATGTGTGAAAAATACAACCGTCTTCCGTCGTTTCAGTTGGCCTTCATTCCTCCTTTAACGTCTTACGTAGATAGACTGAGAAAACATTTTATAAAGCTTCTTTAATAGATGTGTCCAGTGCTTTCTTTCTTTTTTGGGCTTTTAATCTGCATGTCTCGTGTGGAGGAGAAGAAAGAGAGAAATACACGAGATACGTAGGCGAAGACTCGGCTTCTTCTTCTGATTATAATGCATGGCATGTAGTAGTGCATCATGTGCATCTTTTATTTATAGGAATGGAGGAATATAGTGTCTTAGATAATACACAGATGATGGTAAAGTGGGTACAATAATGGCACATTCAGTGGGTTCACAATGGGCAAAGAATTAATAGAAAAACATACCCAGGTCGATTGTCTGTGTGTTCATTTAACAACAGTGTTGATTATAGAGCGGCTGTTCCCCTAAAAGAAAAACGACGATGATGTAGACACATTCTGGAACTAAGCCAATTCCAAACACTACAACGGCAATAATAATGCAATCCTCTGAGTTTGATTTTGGCAAGTTCATTCCAAACGACATCAAGGGCGTGCATGGTACAAACACAAGCCAACACAGCCAGAACTGTGTGTAAGGAAGAAAAAATTCCGTGAGGAAAAAGACTACTTTTATGTGAGCGTGCTGTGCTATTATAGGCTGTTCTACAACTTGGTGTAGGACCAAAAACCGAAAAACCTCTCCGAAAACCGATTCTCTTGGTTGCTTTCAACTTTCACATTTCTAGTAAACTTAAACCCTTCTCTACAATTTAAACTTCCAGAGTTACATTTCAATTAATTCTAATCTCAGGTAGCAGGAGAAGTTGTATAGTGAGAGTTATGATGATTAAACTAATTAACCCTATCCTTTCAAAATGAAATACAAGTTAAGGACCGGAGTGATTAACCAGACCATTACTGTATTTTAGAAATTCAATTCTTGCCTACTGCGTCCATACCTCTTGGGCTTGCAAATGAACATGGTTTATAAATGTAGCGAAGCAGCAAAAGGCAACAAACATCATTAAATGAGAGAAAAGTGAAAGGGAGAATTTTTCATGATGAAATTTGTAGAGGATAAATCTCTACAGGTCATCGTACATGCAAATATGCATGGACGAATGTAGCTTATTTAGACACAAGGTTAGTTTTTTTCACATAGTTTTTGGAT
>JAQIWW010000020.1:0-25942 GCA_034696865.1 Isotomurus unifasciatus
TATGGAGGTTCTTTCTGCTGCAAAGATTTTCGAGATCCCCGATCTTATTGTCCAGTGTATTGAATCTCTTAAAAGTAACGTGTCCGATGAGAACGCTGTTCGCATATGTGAAACAGCTCGGGAAATCAACGATCAGGAGTTGAGAGAAGTGTCATTGATGTACATTTGCAAGTAAGACTATCTCATTTTTACAGAAATAAGGTGAAGCAGGCTTATGTAAATAACATGACATTAAAATATTCCTTTTCACCAGGAACGCCAAAAAGATATTCTTCTCTGCTACTTTAATGGACTTGTGCTACGATAATATGGTGCAACTTATTCAAAAAGACGAGTTAGACCTTGACGAGTTAATCATCTTCAAGAGTGTTGTGAGGTAAGCAGCGGCTTTCATCTATGGCCTTCTTTAATTTTTAACTTGACTCTATTTTAATTATTTATTTGATGGCGCAGATGGGCAGATGAATATTGCAAGAGAAGGGGAATTGAACCTGTACCTGAGAACCTTCGTGGTGCATTAGGAGAAATCACGTACAAAATTCGTTTTCCATTAATGAACGCCGAAGACTTTTCTTACGAAGTTGCTCCGACCAAAGTGCTGACTTCTGAAGAACAAGTGCAGATTTTTAAGTATCTGTGTCTTTCCGGCAGTGGAGGATCCTTGAAGCAACAAATAGAACCTTCGTCGTTCAACTGCAATTTCAGACATCACATGTATGCCAAGACCGAAGCAAAAGCAATCAAGGAAGAAATAGATGAAACTGGAGCTTCTGTTTCCAAATGTAAGACTGAAAGTGGAGCAAGCCCATTGTGCCAGCCGTCATTGGCTCCCAGCTCTAATGGGTCAGTTAGTCTCGACAACCTACTTAATCAATTGAGTCAGTCGTATAGTTATTGTCGGCATCAACCCAATGGCAATGAAAACGAGAGTGAAGATGCTACTTCCCACGTCTCATCTGTCAGGTCTCAAAGTTCATCTTCGCAACTGTCGTCTAGTAAAAAGAGGAAGCGGTCCAGTTCACCTTCACCCAAGTACTCAAAACTATTTGGGAAGACACCTTCCCGTTCAGTAGAAATGAAGTCATCCGGTTTAAAGAAACAGAGTTCTGTAGACCCGTCTTGCGAATTAGTATTTGAAGACTGTGAAATGGAGATGGGTCAACTAATCGAAGACATAGGAACAAGTCCGAAAAGAAAAGAAATTGAAGTTATAAGAGTCACTAATGTCACCATATCTGATTGGGAGAAAGCGCGTGACAGACGAGTGAGAATTCCTAAGTTGAAACAATTTGTGATGGACATAAAACTGCCGTTGTTAAATCACAGTGATGTGAACAATTTAGCTGGAGAAGAGGATATTGTAGACTTTTTGTTTTTTACGCTAAAAGTTGGAAAGCCCGTGTGGAAACTAAACGAATTGTGGAAATTAGGAGTAAACGTGACCCTCATAATTAATGGAATCACACTTCTATTTATGAGCCACGACGAGAAGAAAGTGATAATCAACAAACTGAAAGAATTCAACGCAGTACTGGAAGGCATTGGATGTGACAGTGGAGTGAAGAGGTTGATAGTTTCCCATCAAAACTTTCCAACTGATCACAGTTGGTTTCCCAGTCAGTCTCTTGAGCAACTTATCCTGCTCAGCATTAAAGATGAGATCCCTAATGTGAATAAGTTTCTCCGACGATTCAAAAGACTGAAAGATTTAAGCCTCCTGTGCACTGTAATGAAAAAGATTGATTTGACGAATGATCTGATGTGTAAAGAGAGATTGAGAAAATTTGCAATAGGAAACACTAAGTTTACCGTCCCTACGCCTAATCCTTTTAAGAATCTCGAAGAAATTTTCTTCTGGAAATGTGATTGGTCTTCCGGATTCGAAGAACATGTGCACACCATTTTCCCTTCCCTGAGAAAAGCAACAATCCTCGGAAGTAGAATTAGTCGAATGTTTTTGAGAAACATTTTGAGGATACAATCGATGGAGGAGCTGTGCTGTGGTTCATATGAGTGGAATTCCAAAGATGTTGATACCAATGAGCTCCTCATGTCTGCCGGTTTAAGTGAAGTCGATAGAGTTTTCGTGCTAAGTAGAACTTCGGAAGAAGACAGCTCAACATGGAAAGGTAGGAAAATGTCGTTCGAGTCATCGCAAGAAGTAATCTACTACAAATTCCAATACAACCATTTCTATGTCAGCTATGCAACTTTTAGAAGTTGATTAGACGATTCATCGGCGTGCAGTATAGAAAACTTCATTACCTGACCCAGCGTTTAGTGCTAGCTGTCATAATGTTGGTACTAAATATAGATCAACACTACTCGCGATCCTTTGCTAAATGCACTTAAACTGTGAAGTAGTCGTATTTCTTATTTTCACCATTGTATTTTTTATGCAAGCTGATTGTACGAAAATTAGTTAGTTGAGATATAAAAGCCTATTTTAGGGGTGGCAGCTTTGAACATGACTGAAATAATTATTATCAATATAATATTTAAACCGTTTAAACCTATATTATTATTGTAGACATTTTGTTACTTAAAGTTTCTGCAGGTAGTGCAGATGAGCAAACTCCAGAATTAAAATGTTTCGGTTAATTCAACTTGCGTTATTGCCTTCTAATAATTTATTTTAGTGACTTACTATACCAAGATTGAGTTCACACTCGATTCGTCATACGTGTTATTCAATAGAACATTTCGGTACGCACATCAGCGGTGTGTAATTTGACCGGCACAAAATTACAAGTGAATCGTGCATTTCATTTCCCTTTTGCATGTGATTGTTCTCTCATCTCCAATATAAAACCTTTCCACTTGAAGTTCTTCATTGACTCGATCACAATGAAGTCCAAGGGAATGTCTGGTTTGCTAGTGTTCGTAACTGCAGTGTTTCATTGTGGATTTCAGAATTCAGACGCAGGAATAATAGGTAATGCCAGATCCTATAAGTGTTTCAAAAATACATAAAGTATTGCTATCATCGCATCGTTTATATTACTAACATTCGGTTTTTAATTTTTCTTGTAAAATACTTGTACCAGCATTGAAATTTCAAAACCTATGGACCCTTAAGCAAGCCTTAGTTGCTTCAAAACTTCCTATTGCTCAGCAGTTTGTCCTTCTTCCAAGTCTTGCAACAGTCCCAACGGTGAGGCCTACCAATGCCACAACTACAACAACTGCAAGGCCCGTTGTGACTACCGCTGCTGCAACCACTGCTAGACCTACGAATGCAACCCCACCGGTCACCACTGCTAGGCCTGTCAATGCAACTCCACCGGTCACCACGACCGTAAGGCCTAACACTTTCATCAGCATTCAACAACTTTTCCCTGGAGGTCAGTTCGGACAGTATCCTCCACAAACAGTTTATTTTCCCGGAGGAGTTTCCCAAGGCACGGGAATTTCTTTCCAAGCTGGTTTCGGACAGCAAGGAACGATTCCAGGTCAGCAACAATTTCCTTTCGGAACGGGGCAACAAGGAACGATTCCAGGCCAGCAACAATTTCCTTTCGGAACGGGGCAACAAGGAACGATTCCAGGCCAGCAACAATTTCCTTTAGGGACAGGGCAACAAGGAACGATTCCAGGTCAGCAGCAGTTAGGAGGTGTTCCCGGGGGAGGTGTCCCAGGGGGAGGAGGTCAGGTAGCTTTTCCTCCAGGAGCATTATACCCAGGAATACCCAACGGACAGCAATATCCACTGTCCCAATCCCCTTTAGCATCTCCACCATTCTCAGGGCAAGATTACGGACTTCTTCAACCCAACGGAGCAGGTGGCTTGCCTGGACACTTCTTTCTCCCTGGAGGAGGCGGAGCTTTTGGAAGGTCAGGATAAAGCCTACCTGAAACAAATGGATGAGAGCCTCTTGTCTACGATAATATTATAAAATGAAATACGAACTCCTTATCCTCAACATAATAAAATAAACAGGGAAAGTTGAAAAGTTGTATTCGCTTGGGTCTCCTTTCTTTCTCCTATTTTATTTACAAAGACTTCGCACAGAAGGCGACAAAAACTCGGGAATAATGGAAGAGATAATCAGAGCGAGGCGAGAAAGTTGGAGAAAGCACACCTATTGCGATGATTAATCATCCTTTTACGAAATTAGCTCATCATAGAGACATCTCCGGATGGCTCGTCTCTTTTTATTGTGCCTACGAGGTAATTCAGCTACAGTGAGGCGTTTATTCTCCCTCCTGGACACTCTTTTATGTTTCTTACCCTACATAACTTTCTCTGATATTCGAGAAGGTTGTGCAAAAAGATTCCCATTTCTGTGAAAAAGGGCCAAAAGTAAGACAGATGCATCAGTCAGGATGTCAGGAAGAATGAAAGGATTGGCCAATCATTCCATCAGATACAAACTTAGCTTTCAGCTATGCAAAGTAATTCGGTTCGTGTGGTCAGTCCAAAACTCATAAGCAAGTTTCCTCATTAAAATTTATTTAGTTCTTCTTGTGCACTAACACGTAAATCAAACAAAAATGGCTTCATATTTTAAAGTGAAACTTATTTGCACTTTAATTGCATTTGTTGTTCATATTCAAATTACTGTGGCTCAAGTTACTTCCACTGAATTTCCTTCCGAACCCACTTCAACCCTTCCTTCAACTTCGGCTTCCAGTGAGGTCTCGTCTACAGAGCTGAATTTCAAGGCTTCATCTGAGAAAAAGCCACTCTCGTTTCCTGTGTATATTTTCAATCTAACTGATGAAACTATTAAACTTGCTATCACTCCTTCCGAGTCTTCCTTGGAATTCCGAATTTCCATTGGAATGAAAATGAATTCAAGTGCAAAGTCTAACAACTTCACGTTGAACGAAGCGAAGCGTTTCATGGTAGCATTTGAGAATGACCATTTCAATGTGGATGTTGTCAGCGTACCTTTCACCAAGGATTCATCAGGAAATGTTGCATTTGGAAATGTCATAACGGTTGTCCTTACAACTTATTTGTAAATTTATGTATCACCTAGAGTGCAAGGTAAATAATTTATATTTCCAAAAATCTGTGACTAGGACTTTTCATGGAATAAGAAAAATGGCATTATGCTAAGGGATCCTATCCAAAACTACGTATGGGTATCTTCTGGGGCAAAAGAAAACGGGTCAGAGTTTTTTGTAACTTTCACACGAGATTGGCTGACATGCGATGAACAAGATATTCAATTCACAGTAAGAAATTCTACAATCTAAGGTAATTCGGTTCATTAGAATAATAACAGCATGTCTATTTAACAGTTTTCCGATCTCAAAATATGGTGGCTGATAGACACACAAAACTCATCGTTGCTTCCGTCTTCGAACAAAGCGTCTCACAAAATGTTTCAGAAACAAGAAGCGAGTCCGGAACCAACAACCCTCTTGCCTTTCACAACAGAACCGACACAACTTGTCGACCTCTCTACTGAAACAATCTCAACAACTACAATGCAGCAGTCGAATAATTTGACCAAAGCAGCCACTACAACTTCTCCTATAGACAAAGTTGGTTCTGTAAAGCCATCATCGTTAGTTCCTTCATCAACGCTTTCTAGCAAAGAAGTTGAGGTTCTCAAGTCAATCTCCGACTTCAAGTTCCAAGGCCCACAGAACATATCCTTCCAGACTTCCTTGCTGACAGCGTCATTCTTGTACTTGAAAGTAAGTGCTGCAAATTGTATTAATGAGTATCATTCTAAGCCTACTGAAACTTTTTAAACTCGTAGAGATGCGATGATTCTCTCCCCGTTGTATTTCATTGCAACGCAACAACTATCATCTCAGGAATCGCTAACAGCAGCTATTTCCTTCATATTTGGAGAATTGGAAGTCCCAATAATTCTGGAGCCTTAAAAGGAAACCCCGAGTTTCAAATCCAACCCTGTACCAAGATACTCAACTTGATTAAAGAATACCAGTCATCTAATAAACGAACTTTCAAAGCTTTCTCTGGAAATCGTACTCCTAAGAGTCACATCCCGTCTAAAAATACAGCAAACAATAATGCGTACGCCCACTCAATCACTTATGCAAACATGTTAACTTATGCAGTGTTTATCAAAACCATTATTTCAGGTGTTTATTAGTAGTTCGTAGAAAAATCAACAACATAGCGTAGCTCTGATTACACATAACAAAGTATTAGAAGTTAGATAACAAAAACAAATCAAATGTATGAAGAGAAGTGAATGCAGCCCCCAGATTCACAATGAACAGCGAAAGGAAAAAAAAGTTGGGATCAACTTCATTCACCCCTTCAATCTGAAATTGCACTGCATTATTAAATGAACAAATGACAAATTGTAACAAAAAGAAACAATAACTAAAGTAGTAGCGTAGTGAGTTGTAATTCTTCTCAAATTGTACTGCACGGTTGTTGAATGTAATTCAAACAGAATCCTCGATTACCAACATCATTAGTCTCGTTCGAGTCAGTGTGGTAGTGGATTCGGAATGGTTTAGCGTAACCTGTGACAAACAAAATTTTAATGAATAAACTTTCCCTTTTAATTCAAAGCCTCTTTGTTGGGTACGGAAAGCGTGTGTACTTACTGTAAACAGGCATTTGCTGCATTGAAGTTTCACTGTTGAACACATCTCCACATATTCTGTCCTGACAAATGGCTCCACCCATTTGCATCGTCCTTCCGGAGTTCGTGGCACACGGAATTGTTATCCAATCTGCTTGACAATTTGTTGCACCCACAACAGCTCCTACGCTTGTTTGTAGCTGTCCCGTTAACGAGAACGATCTCGGTCTTTGGTTGGTTGCTTGGTTGAATTGTACTGCAATAATTATGAGCAAAGCATGAATTACAAATCTCATTCATTCATTCTCAGTCTATTAAAAGTCTTGATGGCCACTAACTATTCTCATTGCATGCGGTGTATCGTATCCCACAGAAGTTTCTTTCCACCCGAACACACGACGAGTAATCTTGGTTAGAAAGCTGCTGACCTGACGTGAAGTCAAAATTGTACGATCGAATGACTCCACTAACTCCTCTGTAATACTGCAGACATCCTTCCGGGGCTACAGAATGGGAATAAACATATTCTTAGACTGATTGGCTTAGGTCAGAGGTTACAGTACAGGTGCAATGAGACAGTCAATCTCGATCATTCCGAACGAACCTCTTTGAAGAGCTGTACATCTTATCTGAGTGATTTTTATCTTCCATGAACGCGAGTAAGTTGGCCCACTTGTTACCACACTGAGTGTTACAGGACTGTTGTCTACTCCGACATCCACGTACACTGTAAAACATCACGTAACATTACTTATTACGCAAGGCTGATACAACTAAATCTGAAAGTGTGACTTAATGGTGAGTACTGAATAAAAGAGAAAGCTTACTGTGGTTGCCCGTATTCACTCCACACACAATGGGAATAGCCACAGTGCTACCGGATACGATGAATTGGTCATTATTGCAAATCCCGTTTGTTCCAGGCTGAGCAATGTTGAATGAATCAAAGTCCAGTCTAATGAAATCAAAAGTTGCATTTAAATTGCATGAGTTTGCATGTCCCCGAGAGTGTCCAATGTGTAACACTCACCTGAGTTGACACACATCTGGAGAGCATTTGTACACAGTCAGTTGGCAACTTCCGGTTCCATCGAATGAACTTGGGTATCCATTGTGCGTAAAGTACGTGCTGTTTTGGTTCGTTGATGCTCCACAAGTCTTCGAAACTTAAATGATACGGCAAGACACCTTTAGTATTCTTTATATTCAATATATCTCACAGTACAAAACAAAAGCATCTTTACTTACACACACAACAGGCACCATAACCCCTCGCACATTTGCCATTAGCAGCCCCACCCCTTCGAGAGCACTCTGCTGCAGGATAACAAGTTCCATTGTCTCCTGATGCGCTCAAACACTCCGTGTTGTCGAATTTGATCACAGTGAACAAGGACAAAACTGTTCAGATATTTAGAACGAATTTAAATTTATCATGGCACCATTAGATTCTTTCAACCCTGGTGTATAACTTACATCTTGAGTCTCTATCAGAAACTTCGTTCCCAGAAGCTGGTGACCTGTTGTTACTTGATGAATTGTAGGACACGTACTTTCCATAGTTTGGAGTCTTTGGAGACTTATCAGCTTGATAATACTTCGAAGGATAACTGCCTCCATATCCATATCTCCTGGCGTGTTCAACTGGTCGACTTGTCGTAGTCGATCCTGTCCACCAATTACTTAAAAAGGGAACTTGTCTCTTCGACCTCACATGACTAGATTTAGATTTCAAACTCTCCGTTTTGCTAACGTCCGAGTTACTTTTTGCTTCCACCGTCAACGCCAAATACAACGCTATAATAAAATACCCGATCGCCAAACAAATTACCAACTGTTTTCGAAGCATCTTGAATCTTCGAAATTACCAACACCCACATAGATAAGATTATAAGATAGTCACATGAAGACTGCGACTTTTGAACTGAAGAGAAATCGAAATAAACGCAGCTTTTTATCAAATCTCATCCCAATTATGATTATTGTTGGGAATTTTAATTGTTAGAAAAGGTAAGTGATGCGACTTTCAGAGTATTCAGAGATTTTCATGCAGCATGCACGTGGCGGCTTACAAGATGAGACGACAATTATTATTGCGTGACAATTCATCTGAATGCGACAAATTGGATAGTTATGTTGCATATTTCTCTCTAAAGTCTCTTAGGACTGGCCATTGTGTTCGAGAGAGAAAGTGCTCCTCAGTTCATAAAGCGTTTTGACTTTGTGAGCGTACTCACCGTAACTGAATACTTGATGAATTACTAGCGATCCCCAACGCAAGTTTCGCAGTGTTACAATGACACATGGAGGAGTGAACAGTCATCGTGAAATGACAAATGGATGTCGAGATTATTGTTGCACGTCATCTGTAACAATTGCGAATGTGCTTGGGTTCAGCGAGTAAGCGAAGACTGAAAAACATGCTTTCCATGGACATTGCTCTCCTTTGCTCGCATGACTTTCATTTTCATTCTACTCGAATTAATTGCTACAAACTATACCGTAATTTCATCTCTGGATTGAAATGCATTGTTGACTGTGCATCTTCAAACACGTTAAGTACTATCATGCAATGTGTATTATTAATATCTAATGATGATAATTAAGAGTAATCACAAAATTAGTGCGTATATAAATACTTTCGTTTAGTTAGACAGATACAATTGCGCTACTGTTAATACTTTAATGTTTACAAATAAGCCTGTAGGAATACTATAGGCCACTTCAACTCCCGATTTATTTGTGCTCAGAGGATTAGAGATCGAAATTTATTGCCCTTTAGTCTCGTGAGTACGAAACTACGAATTGCCTGCAGACAGGGAGACAATTAACAGACGAAACTGATATGATTAATCAGAACTCTATTGCTCGAATGACCTTTAGGGTTAAAAGGTAACTCTACACATTATCAGCAGCTATATATATTGAATTCGTAAGAATAAGCAGTTACAAAAGCCCTACACATAACACCAATGATTCAAACAATAAAGTAAACTGTACGAAACACTCAAGTCAAGTCGCCATATGAAGTACGATACAATGCTCGTTCGCAATGATAAAACATCAATTTGTAACTGTCACTTGAGCTGTCACTTTTAGCTTATTCGGAGCTTGGAGCAAAGTAGGAGCGATAAATTATTTGCTCATCCTCAAAACATTGTGATAACTGCGGTGACTGAATGATAAGCTCAAAGTCAAGGTTTCAAAAGCTTCGAACACGCATACCTTGCATACTATAATAAGTTTATTCCTGGTGGAACAAACACTTGATAAACAAATGACGAACTGACATAACTACCGTGTCGAAATACGTACTCATCCCAAGTAACTTTTAGGTTTCAACAAGGCTCCATTTTGCACAAATAACTGTGGACTCATTAGTTTCATCAGTTAATAATAATTCATCCATCAATTCCCCAGTATATTTGTTCTACTCAGGGTCGTTTTTTGTGAAATTTATGAGTTTTGTTCAAAAGCTCAAATACACAAAAGAAAAGTAAGGGATTTCCCCGGTATCAATACTTCTCAGGGACAAACGATTATCATACATAATACGATAATACAATGAATTACAGTATCATTCTCCTCGGAGCAACTATCTCGGTGTCTCTATTCATTCGGATTTGTGGTGTGTGCAGTGCTCTCGAAGTTAACTCCCACAGTGCCAGAGGTTCTGACAATTACGAGAATTGGTCTCCACACAATTACAAGAATGAAGTGTTCGACGGTTTTCGAAATGACCCTGTGCAAAATATTCCGCATGGTGCACATTCGTTTGCGACTGGCGATGAAGATGGAATCCATAATAGTCGGATGGGCACTGAGTCTTCGTTGGCTTCTGCAGAGGACTGTGTCGAAGATTACGATCACGATATTTGTGGAGAGAAGCCTCGCTGCAATAAAACTCAAGTCCTCCTTACTCGCCCTGAAACTTATCGTCGTGTGGGTGTTCAAGAAATCCCTGAGGGATGCAAATACGAAGATCCCGAAGCAAAAACTAGTCTCATTTGTGAAAATGTATCCACTGTTCCACTGCTCAACGTCTCTCTGAAAAACTTTGAAATTAAACAATCCAGTTTTGAAGAATTACCTGCAAACGCTTTTGTAGATGTGGCCATTAAGGTTATCATGCTGCGCTACAACTCATTCACGAGAATTTCACCCTACGCCTTTGCAGGCATTGATAATGTAACCAACTTGTCGATAGTAAACAACGAGAAACTAACCTACCTGCCATATGATATGTACAAAGGGTTAAATACTCTGCTCTATTTGAGTTTGGATTTCAACAAAATCAACTTAACTTACTATGACGAATGCAAAGAAAGGCTGCTGGAGGACATTCCACTGGTCATGACGAGTCTGCGTTATCTGAGCCTCCAAGGAAATCCTCTTTCGAAGATTCCTTCACAAATGTGGGCTGGATTGATGAAAAGTCCAATCTATGCACTCATCCTTTCGAACTGCGCTTTGGAAGATATTTCCCCAGGTAAGGAAATCAACTGGAATTACTATACTATTGTTTTCAAGATGTTTTAACTGAAATGAATCGATTACTCTTGCAGAATCGTTTTACTTCCTGAACAACTTGAAGATATTATACTTGGATGGAAACAGAAACCTGGATTTCAAACGTGCTTTCGAAGGACTACGAAACTTGACTCTAGACAACTTGAGATTGTCTAACAATGGACTTAACCAAGTACCTACAGATGAGCTAACGATAGTAGCCCACAGTTTAACTATTCTGGACCTGAGTTTCAATAACTTTGATTATTTAAATCCCAGCCACTTTCCAACTATGACCAAATTAACGGAATTAAGTCTGGGCAATTGTCAAATTATTGACATAGCTGAAGGAACCTTTGAAAAATTCCCGAATCTGTCACGCCTAGACCTACGAGGCAATCGTTTCTACTTCATTCCACATCCAACCTTTTCACTCAGTCGGCTTATGTTTCTGAATCTGGACGACAATGCTCCTTTCGATTCCGTAGGAAATAACAGTCCGAAATTCACTATAGAAAATGGAGAGCTCAGAAGGTTTCCTCTGCTTACCCAATTGTTCATCAACAACACTCCTTTAAAACAAATCAAGAAAGGAATGTTCGACGGTGTACCGAGACTCTCAGGTCTCTACGCTAACAATACTAAGATATCATTTATTGAAGATGGATCATTCAGCAACACATCTATGAGAACTTTACTTTTGTCGAACAATCACCTGTCAGAATTACGGACAAAGATGTTCGATGGCTGTGAAAATTTAACCGACTTGTACCTCAGTAACAATTTGATTAGTTTCCCAGAACCTGAAACAATAATTCCTGACTCTGAGGAAGAAGACCCAGAAGAAGTGGAGGAGTCTCAGTTATCCCAAGAAGACTTGGAAAGGTTGTCTCCTTTCTCTCAGTTAAAATCCCTGACGTACCTAGAGCTTAACAACAACAGAATTAAGCATCTTTATCCCGAACTATTTTCAACGTTGGACAAGTTAGCTGTACTGGATTTAAGTAGAAATCAAATAGAAAGCTGGGAAATCCCCGTGTTTCCTATGAATCACAGTCAAACTAGAAGGCAACTTGAGTCTAAGCAAACTACCCTTGACTTGTCTGGAAATCGGATTAAAAAAATCTCTGGTGCAATCTTAATGGACTTGGTCGCATTCGCCCCTGAAGTTTTAGATCTCACAGGAAATGAAATGATTTGTGACGAAGGTTCTTGTGCACTTCGAGACTTAATGAATGACACTACAAGTTTCGACTTCGATGTGCCAACACATGTCAACTGGACTGACAAGAACTCTTACAAATGCGTGCACAGCAAAACCAAACTTACTTATTTGATTAAGACCATCTCTAACGAAACGTGCATATCTTCGGGAACTTTCTATGAAGCTCAGATAATAACTGAGAGTGACAGCTCTCCAAACAAAATGATAATAATGATAGTTGGGATCGTGTGTGGAACTTGCTTCGTTGCAGGACTCCTTGTTACTGGATACAAAAAGCGAGTTCACTTGGGCTACGTTTTCTTCAAAGTTAAAATGAATCTTAGAGAACTTCCCCGGAAAGCTAAGATTTCAGAAGCTGAGGAATCATTCTTCTACGATTTGTTCGTGTCCTATCATAATCAAGATCGATCTTTTATCATCGACGAGTTCCTTCCAGAAGTAGAAGATCCAGATTTAACCAAAAATGAAAGCTCTGACTATGAAGTGCAAAAATACCCAGGACAAACTGGATTTCGTGTGTGCCTTCACGAAAGAGATTTTGAAGCTGGAGTTCCCATCACTGAAAATATTGTGGAGTCTGTCGACAAGTCGAAGAAAGTGGTGATAATCGTGTCGAAGAAATATCTGGAGTCCCAGTGGTGCCTGTTTGAAATGAACTTGGCTTATCATCGCCTCATTGAAGCCAGGAGAAAGTCATTCGTCTTAGTGTTTTTGGAGCAAATTCCTAACAGTATGAGAACTAAAGTGCTGAGTTACTTGATGAGGTCTCGAACCTACTTGGAGTGGCCTGGAGAGACGGCTTCTCTGGAAGACAAAATCAAATTCTGGACAAGATTGAGAACCGCATTAGCAGACTGAAACTTACAAATTCTCTCTTCCGCAAAAATAAATTACGAATCGGTTGAAAGGTAGCCACTTCTTTGATGACTGAGTTGCGATTAAAAAAACGTTAGTCGGAGGTGTGCACAATCACAAGCTGCCAATAAGCCAATAATAAGTTCAATAATTGTTGGAATTTTAGTGTGCTAAAAGGTATAAAATGAAAACAAATTATTAAGAAAAATATCAATTATATCATCCCTTAATCAATCCCACCTATAGTGATCAAATAAATGATATTACTAACACTGGTACCAATGAATTAAAAGTAGGATAATTAAGTAATTACTATTATTAAGGAAATGACTGAAAACAGAAATAAAAATTGAATGAGCATTAACACTGAAACATGTACGAAACTGTTTTTTCGTATAATTCCTCTTGCGTATGTTTAAACCGCATTAGTCATAAAGTCATAACCAGAGTTGTGTGGTAATGTCCTGCTGCACTGGATTTATGAATCTGGATGTATTCAGGTAACTTCGTCTATTTTGACAATAATATTATTGTTACTACGTCGAGGGCTAAAGAACTGGAATGAGAATTGTACTTAAGTACTTGTGTATCTACTTAAAGAACTTGATGAATGACTCCTGTGGAATGTTTTTTCTTTCAATCACCAAAGATGTTGACACAAATGTTTGGTCCGTGCCTGTCCCTAATTAATCCTCTTATCCTGTAAACAGACTTCGTAATAACAGATGAGGAACACACAACTAGTTTGGAATGATTCCAATTCACAAGATGTGATTCTTGCTGTCATTGAGTCGTCCTTAATAAACCTAATATATCCAATTGTAAAACTACTCCCAAATCAACGCTTTAGAGTTTGAAAGCTAAAACTACAACAGCTGCTCAGTTTCAAAATGAAGTCGTATGTGGAGATCAGTGCCTCTCCTGCAGGACTTGAACAAGAATCCCTAGAAATATTCACCAAGGAGGCAGTCGCGTTTGTTGTCGAGTTGGCCTCTGAATTCCAGACTAGAATTTTCAATGTAAGCTAATAAAAAGTCACAATTTCATACGATATAAAGTTTGTCAGCAATTACCGGTTTTATTTTTTACTTGAGGTTCTTCGTGCTCGCAAAATACAAAAGCTGTCGGTACAGGAGAACCCTGAGGGGCTGGACATTCAGTACCATCTCTCTCCCTTGACAGTCGCATCTCCTGATGTCAGCCTGTTCGAAGGTGCTCTTCAGATTCCGGGTGCCTATCACTACCATGAACAGTGGACTATCCCCAATTTGCCCGAACGACTTCGAAATCGAAGGATCGATCTCGGTGATATTTCTCCATCGGATGACAACCTTCTTATCAACTCTCTAAATGCGAATGTGCAGGGGATTCAAGTGGACTTTGATGATGGACACTGTCCTACTTGGAGTAACATGATCAGAGGTCCTCACGCCATTGTATAGTCTCTCACACTCAAATTCCATAATCACCACCTTCTTTTCTTGAAATCCTTCGTGCAGGAATTTACAATGTTATGAGTGTGGTAAATGGAACTTTCTACCCAAACAAAATTCCAATCTTGGACGAGTGTCCTTTACTTCTTGTTCGTCCTCGAGCCTGGAACATGAACGAACATAATTTCAGGGTATCTGAAGCAAAACCGAAATTTCTAAAATATATTTTTTATCATAGAACACTCTTTTTGGGACTCAGGTTCACGGAAAAGAAGTTCCTGGAGCAATATTCGACTTTGGATTTCTGATTTTCCACATCGCTCGAAAAACATCTGAAATAGGTATAGGACCATTTTTCTACCTTCCAAAATTGGAGTCATCGAAGGAGGCAAGACTGTGGGACGACATATTCATTTGGACTGAAAACAAATTGTCTCTCACACCTGGAACCATTAAAGCCTGCGTCTTAATAGAAAACATTCAAGCAGCTTTCGAAGTAGAGCAGATTCTCTTTGAGTTACGACATCACACATTTGGTCTTAACTGCGGAGTTTGGGATTACTGTGCTTCAATCATTAGTCTTTTCGGTATAAAAAGCTATTTCTCTTAAGTCGCTAAATATTGACCAGTCATGCAAATTCTAATTGCTCTGCAGGTACAAGAGAAGAGTTTGTTATTCCTGACCGAAGTAAGTTTGTCAGTTTGAATCAGCATTTTATGAGGAACTACATGGAACTTGTGGTGCATGTTTGCCACAAACACGGTGTTCCAGCCACTGGTGGAATGGTTCCATTCATTCTGTCCTACCTTCCCGAAACAGAAACTGAACAACGGTACATACGCCAATCAACCTAACTCCATATGAGGGATTTACATTGTGAGTGGGAATTATTCTACAGGACACAACTTATTCGGAAAGTGTGTAAGGCGAAGGAGCGAGAACTTCTGTTGGGAGTGGATGGATTTCTCACGTACGACGCCAGTTTTGTGCCGTACCTTAAGCAGCTTTGGGATCGCGACTACCTCGGTTGTCACGAGCGTACGACAGATCTTCTCACTCGGAAGGACCTCTTAAATGTAATCGTATGAGATAATTGGATGTCATTATAATAACCAATGTGCTCTAACGTCTCAAATCCAACTATTCTTTAATTAGATGCCAACAGGGCCTGTAACAAACTCAGCTCTAATTAAAAACGTGAAAGTAGGAATAATGTTCATCTACTCGTGGCTTGCGGACGGAAAAGGTCACTTCGTACAGGACGGAGCTGTCGAAGACTCCGCAACTGCTGAGATTTCGAGATCCCAGATTTGGCAATGGATTTATCAAGAAGTAAGATACGGATAAGACACAAACTACTGCTTAGCTGTTTAATCTCTAATTTACGAATGCAGGTGCCTATAGAAGACGGAAATTCAACGATTACACGAGACTTGCTCACGGAGACAGTGTGGAAAGTCTATGAGGACCTAATTGAAAGTGGGTATGAAACTATGAACCTCATTCATCTCAAAACATCTTGTGAATTGTTAATGGACATGGTCACTGCTTACGAACCACCCGAATTCATTACTACATTCCTCTACAACCATTCGAGTTTTAGAAGAGCCCATTTAACTTGAGCGTGTAACCCGTAAACTGTAGCCGATAACTCAATATTGTCATAGACGCTACCAGCAACTATTGCCTGTAACAATAAACTCTGATGGAATAAAATAAACTATACGTAAATCATCTATGAAATGTTTCTTCTATAATATAATTTTATAGCAATGGGAAGGTATTCCTAAAAGGTCTAAATTTTGGTTAACAAGCATTCGCAATAAAAGGCAAAAAATGAGGTAAGCTATTTTTTAAATTCTTTTAATGTGTGAGTCAATGGAACTAATTATAGCTAGGTAATCTCAAACTGAAGTAGATCTCAAGATGGGGATAGCACACCGTCATCCACTGAGTCTGGAGAAGGAGAGCAGGCAGGCCCATCGTCAGAAGGAGGAAGCAGGATAATAACTAAAAAGGACTACTCCAAATACTTCGAAGGATTTCGTGCCTGCAACAGTAAAGTTCGCTATTACTGCTTCAAGACTTTACAAATGGATTTCTCTCTGGGAGAAATGGTAGACGATTTAGTCGAAGCTCAGAGAACAGCTATGGCATTTTTGGTGCAAGACCCACCCTCGTCAGATCACTTCAGTGCGTGTTCATGTTTCTGAAATGACATAAGAATCAATCCTCACTAATCAGCCTTAATTAATTGCATAATCTGTTCCAGTTCTCTCATTCGTTTTCCACTTGATTGAGAAAACCGTCACACTCATAAATTGGAGTCAACTTAATCACGACTGCTTTTGGAAAGACTTCAAGAGACACTCAAAAGTGCTAAGCAGTTTGATCGACAACGTCCAAATGGTGACACATGACGCTACACACACAGCAATAGACAAGTTTAACAGAGCCTCTGAGATACTTCAACATCTCGTGCCAATTCCTGAGTATTCACTTGACCTCCGATTGCAAGCAGCTGCTTTTCAGACAGAAGTTCCTTGTAAAATTTGAAGTCAAATACTAATTAACTCATCTTTGAGAATCATTAGTCTCCAACTTATTTCCTTTCTGGGGTGAATTCAGATGGAGACATTCTATCGGAGTCAATAAAAGTTACCTTAGTTGGTCCAAACGAAACTATTTACATCGAGTTGAGCAGCGTTGGACATTCAAAACCGCAAGTTATCACGCTACAGAAAACTCAACAGAACTTCAGACTACGATTCTTACGATGCCTCATTTACTTTGCAAGGAAAGCCTTGACACTTTTACACTTCACAATGAGTCGACTGGACACGGCTATGCTGACAGAAACACATCTCACGAAGATTGCGCTTTGCAATGACCTGTCTATTGGACAACTCACTCCGTACGAGAAATACTCGCTGATCAAAGCCAAAAGAGAATTTGACGGAAAATGGAAGGACATTTCGGAGACAATTCATAAGGTTAAACTGAGAGTCGGATTGCTCGACGACTACAGACAGAATTCAAGAAAGCTACTTAAGGACCCTTCATCATGTCCTAAGCTTAAACCAGCCATGGAATCAGTGACACTGACTGTTAAATGGCCTACATTCATAAGGTTAGTTGCAGCTGATACTGGTCCCTATTTATTACGCTTCACGTGGAAATGCTGTAAAAGTACAAATACTTATCTTAACATTCATACAGAATAATGGGAGATGCAATAATGGCTGAAATGGACTCAGAATCTTACGACTTCAGCATGTACACCGATAGGACTGAAGACATCCTGGACATAATACAAAGTTTGTGGAAAGTAGATCGAACATCGCATCGAATCATGGACGCCCTTCTAAATATGATTTACATTAGTCTCCGAGCAATCGCTCCTAATCTGTACAGGAAGGAAACGAACTACTTTAAAAGTGTCCAAGATCAAATCGACATCCAGAGATCGAGATTGAAGAGATACCTCAATCGTGCTTTGGAGATTTTCGAGCACAGAGTGTTCAAAGACATACCAATAAATCAAAACGGGTACTTTCCATTGTATACTGTATTAAACACTCTATCCATGAGTACGTCAGTTTCTCTAAGTAAGTTTTAAACCGCTTTATGAATTTTAGGTTTTCTAAAACAGCAATAAGATTGAGAGGCAGAGGCACTCCAGCTGAAAATGAAGAAAGTGACGACGATTCGTCTGCTGATGAAGATAACGTGACAACAGAGCCAAATATCGAAGGCGTCCCTTTTTGGGTCGAAGTCAACGGTGGATATCGATTTGCAATTACCGACCAGAAAGAACTTCTGCTAAAAAACCACGTGAACACGACAATGCGATTCGACCAACTTACTGATGAGCAACAAAGTTACCTTGCATCAATTTTATGTGAACGGATGGTTCACCACCTCGCAGAAGAAGTAGCAAAGGCAAAAGTCCGAGTAGAAGATGCCAATGAAACAAAGTCCATGTTGAAGTACATGAAGCAAAGGGATCGTGAGTTGGAGAAAGAGAAATTTGCAACAGCGATTGGAAATGGAGTTTCCCACATCCAAGAGATGATTATGTTGACAAATGTCATGAAAATGTTGCGCAGTATTTCACTCAAGTTTCCGGATACGTGATGTACAATTTTTGTATTCTGTCCTCTTAGCACATAATAAAATGCATACGATAGTCATGAATGAGTCAAACTTAAAATATTGGAATGTTAAAAGAATGTTTTTAAAGTTTCATCGAAAGCATCTGCTCAGAGAAGAGCAGCGTACACCGGGTCGCCATTTTTTAACACCGCTCCTTCGCCTGCTGGAAGATAAAGTCCAAGTCGTAGTCCCATGATTCCCTTATTTTTCAACAATTCGGCAAGTTTCCGATCGGCAAATTCGTCAGCTTTGTTCATCCTGGGAAAAAACGGTGGAAAATCATGTTTACAGACAATTATGGTTGAAATCTAAGGATTCAATTGCGAATTTTAGAGTGACGGTTCATTACAATCGTAGAGTCTTAAGAGGTTCTCCGTCTTTAGGAAGGATTCCTTCGTCTGGGTCAACTGTCGTTAGTGGACATCTGTTGCAAAGCAATTCATTAATAGTTAATATTTACAATCAGTGAAGCCTATTACAATTACAATTAGCCTTTAGTGAAGTAAATTATGGTTATGGTACCTGTAACATGGAACAGCAGTTTTCAAAATTCCATTCTGATTTCCTATACGAACGTACGACCAATTCACTTCAGCAAACGGTTCGGAAACTTCGTTGATCAATATTGTTGGCCTCCAGTTCCTCCACGAAGATTCTTTTGCCAATCTCTTGTTAAGTTCATCAATAGACTCTTGGGCGACCAATAAGTACGACGTCTCGTTGTGGAATGCACCCTTAACAAAACAACGTTTATTATATAAATATTAATTACTTTCACTAGTTTCACTTACCATGTCACTTTGTTCGAACTGTGGGCATTCGTACATGTAAGGCTCAAAAGTTCGTTGGGTTTGATTGATGTGATGGTAATTCACCCGCAAGTCATCCTTCCCGAGATATCTTTGAAACCAATCTGCAACTTCATCGCCACAGTCCAGCGCTTTAACATTTGAGTCGTGTTTAACCCTTCGAACATAACAGCCCAATATATCAGGGTGATTATTTTTAACAAATAACGCGTTATCGCAAACTCATACCGACAGACTACTTCATTATTGTTTTCTTTTGGATAGCTGAATGTCACAGTGTCCATTCCAGGGGCCTCCAGAGTGATCTCATCTTCTCCGTGAACTTGCACAGTTATCAAAGCCATCCTAGGCTCGGATGCCTGTGTGACAGATCGTCCTTTTCGATCAACCACCATGAAATCTCTGTCTCTGAGGTTAAAGTTCGTAACTGCAACATCACAAAATCCAATTAAGTCATAATAAGCGATCTCATGGAAATTTCCAAAAGACACAGACACGCATACATTTCAAACCCAGTGTGGTGACAACAGCTTCCTCCACTGGAACCCCAGGGCACGATTTTATTGGGAAGATAATCAAACTTTCCACGCGTCCAACTTTCGCCCATTTCTCTGGTTTTGTTTCAACTTTACTTGAAGATTTTTGCTGTTCTTTCACTTCTTTCTTCTTCTGAAGCAAAATCCATCCTCCCACAATGACTGCGAGGACGGTCAAGATAATTGCAGAAGCTGGTACAGTAACACTGCCCAGTAAGGAATCCATTGTGAAAGTAAATTACTTTCTTGTTAGCAAGTGAAGATATAAGGTCAAATAGTTAAAGACCGCACCGGAAGGAGCAAGTTTTAAAAGCTTGGCGTAGCTGAAGGTGGAAGGAGAATGTAAGAAACTACTCGAATGTGAACTAGTAAGCTGTAAAAAAAGATCTTGGTGATTAGTCTGTGTTCTCGTGATCTGTTGAGACAAAAGTGGACAAACCACTCATCCGTGATGTGATTTTTGAGTTGAGCTGCTCAGCTTCATGGAAATAACTTTGGGGATAATTCATTCCTAAGAATCTTAATAAGAATTAGTGTTGCATGGAGGTCAGAAAGTGCTAATAGCCCAGTGTATTGTGACTCCGGATCCTTACTGCTATCCCAGTAGTCGGTCCGACAACAACACGTAGTTTGAATAATCATGAGACATATGAATAGCAAGGCTCATTATCTTTATTCTGTTGTCCAAGGCAAAACTACACAGGAAGAATATACATGAAAGATGAAATTACGAAGCAGACAAGTGGATGGTCACTCTACAGCTTATCGTGTAGCTCATATTATGTATTTGTTCAGTCCTCATTGTTGTACGCATTGCGCATTCCCAATAAGCAATAATTATTATAGAAGTGAATCTTGTCATGACTTTCCATATAGGCGTCTCTACAGATTGATGGTCACTCGGTATTTTTACAACAAAGTTACATAGACAAACAAAAACTCGATTTTCTGGTATTTACAATTTACATTTAGCTGACAGATATTTTATGTCCATCGTCGTGTAATCCAGCAAACAATCTAAGCTGTCCACCGTCAACGTTGACTTGCTCAGAAAGTGATTCATCGACCACCTACCACCTCGAACTAGTTTTAACTACTTACTCAGTCTCTATTCTACTAACTCATATGAATGCACACGTTTCAGTTATCTTTATTAGTTTATCATACGTTATTATTGTATGCTTGCTTTATCTTCAAAACATGCTACAGACTCGAAAAAAGCACCGCAATTAAATCGCTCGAACATTAACTTCAAGAGATCTTTTTCAGAGATCAGTATGCAACGTCGTTCATCATGATTCGGACTTCCTTCAGAGGTAAAAGTGTTTGAAAGAGTTAATCTAATTTTGTTCTTCACGATCCCAAACTTCCCAAGGAGATTTTGAACCTCCAACTTTTGATCAGATTTATGATCTTTGATCATCTCATCTCCAGTCATTCCCCACGTAAACCCAGCTAGTGTCAATTCATCTGAAACCAATTTTTGCTGAGTGCATAAACTAATAAATGGAAACAGGCTTCTTATTAGTTCCTCATTATTCACACAAAAGCTTTTGAGCTTTTTTACATGTTGCAGGCTCTTCAAAAAGGAGTTGTCCCACGAAGAATTCCATAAGGTGAAATAATTCAGGCTGACGAGATTCTGCATGCAACCCTCATCGGTGTTTACCAAATGGGCATATGATAGGGAAAGCTTTTCCAATAAATTATGTGAGTTCGCTATTAACGCCAAATCAATTGAGCTAAATCCGCACTTGTGAAGAATCAGCTCTGTCAAACTGTTAAGATTCTTCAGGGGAAGAAGTGCGTGTCCTCCAAGACAGCTGACATTGTGAATACAAAGTTTGCTTAGCTGAGTAAAACTGGTAGTTATCACACGGCTTCGTGAGTTCCTGAGGAAAATACTTAAGCTGTGGATATCTTCATTCTTGCAGGACTCCAAAATGTGGCCGTAATCATTTAATCCATTGATAACTATTGCATTTCTTTTGTGACTGATCTCTAGGAAAGTGATTCCATTGAGTTGCAAAAGGATGTCCACTCCCAGTCTCCATAAATGCTGAGAGGAATAAGGCCACGGATAATACTTGGCTTTTGTTGCAAAAAATAAATATTGACGGAAATTGTGATATAATGAATTGGCAATCGATTTTTCATTTTCTTTACTGCAAACGAGTTGGAGCGTAAATTGTTCGAGACTAGGGAATCGAACGCTCTTGAGAATAGTTTCCACAGGAGGGACAAGTTGGACATTTTCCAAAGTAAATGTGCGAATTCGTTGTCTTACTGATGACTGAATTTCACGAGTGAATCTGGAAGTCAGGTCATTCAATCGTAGTTTGCGATTTCTGATTGCAAAGCTTTCTTGATTGTCACGCAGGTATTCTTTTAAAGATGCATCCAGTCCATTCAGCTCGCAAAGTTTGATTTTAAAAGACTCACATCTGTCCTGACTGTCGACGAAACTGAGTGAGGTGTTTCTTGGAACATTCGAAAACAATTTAGGAGTTACACTAGGTTTTACGTCTTCAGACACACTGGTGTACAGCAGAATATCTGCAATCTCCTCTGGTGTCAGAATATCTTTGGTCACAATGTATGATGAGAATTCATCAGGTGTCATTAAAGGGAACCTGATGCAGCGCATTAATTTGGACAGGACTCTTCGAAGATTTTCTGTGCTTGCTTCAAGATTGCGTCGTTCACATTCTGCTTTCCCCCATCTGAAAAGTATAAGTCTGCTATTATGACTAAATAAATATACGATATTTACAAATTAACTGTTAATAGTTGAAACTAACCTTAAACATGCTTCGAACAAGGACAGCTCTGTGATACCCGCAAGGAAATCGTGAGACAGAATGAGGCAAAGGTTACTTTTACTTAAGTTTACAAACGAGTCCAAGTTTAAAACATCCTGTGCGTGCCTGTGTACCGAAATATTTGTGTTTAAAACTAATGCAGCAAACAAAATAAAACTCGTTCATTTACCTTCGAATGAAATCCAAGCATTTGACTTTGTATGGTAAAACTTGATCTTTGGAATTGCTGGAAAGCTGATGTAAAAATTCGAGAACCAGGACAGAATTTTTTACAGTTACTAATTTCAGTAAATATTCCGAACTCTTTGCAATCACTCCTGAGGTCTTGTAATCACATGCCAAGGTCACCAGGTCCATTATTTCTTCGTAGCTAAAACCATTGAGATCCGCCTTTCCACAGTACAGAAACTAGCAAAAACGCGTTTTTATACAAACACAGTTCTTTACACCACAAGGCAATAAAAGTGAATTTTTATTGCGAACTTTTACCTCGAGGAAAGATTGGACTATTCTTTCATCCCCTCTGGAAACATTTATGGAAATGTGAGACTGTTGATTACGGTCCCTCCGATGATTTGCTATCAAAGCGTCAAGAACAGAGGAAGACAGGGCAAGCACAAAGCTATGAGCACTTATCAAAACGTCTGTATTATTCTTTGTCACCACAAAAGTCACGTCGTGTGGAATTAATAAGCGATTTTGATAAACATAGCTCACTTTCTGCTTCAATGTTTTCATACTCTGTCGCCAATCTGTACTGTTAGAATCTTCAGACTGAACGTCACCGTTTACAATAGAATAAGGCCGTTGATTCTCTGACATTTCAGTATCTAAAAATCAAAAGTTTGAGCAACAATTTTAAATTATAGGGATAGCGCAATTAACTTTCAGCATCGCTTTTTTGCGCCTGAATTACAACCATTAATCGAATAGATTCAGATAGGGTACGTACATGCTTACAACACAACCAATATTGGAGACAAGCGTTATTCATTTCTTTAAATTACCATATCGATGATTAAGTTCCATAGATTACAGAAATTACAGATATTATCCAAGTCACTGAGCATCCGAGAAAATATATTACAGAAGTTGTTAATTTTAAGCATACTTGATAAGCGAATTATTCACAAGCATTCATTTCAACTTCCAGTTCATACGCTTGATTTATATCTAATCTTATTCTATGTGAGACAGCCCCAAGCTGGCCTTAATTTCAGAAAAGAATGGAGTTTCCAGACTTGCCTCTGAAACTAATTTATTGATCCACAAATAATTTAACCACCTTTTTTCCGTGTTTCATCAATGATGTAGTCTTCACTTATAAAAAAATGATCTTACATATGAGAGAACTGTTTGTAGTCTCAATGCTTGAATGAAAGTATATTCTATCTATTAATGAAAGACAAAACATTGTATAATGAACAGGAAAAGCGGCTCTAATTTGAGGAGCTCCTTAAGGAACAAATATTTCCAATAAAAAATATAAGAAATGCTAAGTGTGCATGAAAACTTTGATGTGTGAGAACCAAAATGAGAGCTTGTTTCCGTCATCCTTCTGTCATTTATGAATTCACGCATCCCTGCCGTGTTTGTCTGTGTGCATTACTCTCATTATTGCTCCCAGTTAAATTAATACACGTACATAAAACGATATAATACACAGTGAGCATGCTGAGAAAATTCCACAAACATTATCTCGCACACACGTACCGTCGTACCGTCATCAGGTAGAGTAAGACTACAGTTTGCAAATAAAACATGCTCGAGTCACTTAGTTGTTTCACCTGTACGTACGTGCCGTAAAGTATGAGTAAAATTAACCAATCTGAAGGATTCATATGTGCGTTATTTCGTAATCAGCAGCTCTAATAGAGGCTACAGGTTTGATCTCTCATATTCTGTCTGTCCATGCCAATTTATATTTTGAAACTGCCTTCAAAACTCAAAATTTACAATGAGTCCAACAGTTATATTATTTTTATTTGGTGGAGTGTTTTTCTTATTCTTAGCATACTTTCTTTTCGATGTAAATTATTTTGTACGATTTCTATACACAATCGTCTGGGGGAAATTATTCCGAAAGAAATTGAAGTTCTTGGATACTTCTGTTAAATACGGTAAGTAATTGATGAAAGTGTTATTAACATGAGGAATGGTTAGGCTGAATCTCAAGGCCCGACAAATGATTGACTGAATTTTCGTGTGTTGTTGCAGGGATTGTATTTTTTCCGGATGCAGACCATTATCTGACTCACATGAATAATGCGAGAGTATTGCGAGAATTCGATTTCGGCCGGATGGATTATATCACTCGTACTGGATTACTTAAGCTCATAATGTTGTACAAAGGAGGGGGTGTGGTCGCCGCTCAAACAATTCGTTACAGACGCCCGATTCATATGTTTTCTACTTATAAAGTAAGCTAATGACTCAAATACAGATTATTGCTTTGGAGCTGTTCATTTGCAACCAGTGATGATTCTTTCAGATTGTAACTACACCAGTATACTTTGACACTAAGTCAATTTACTTCGAGCAGAAGATCGTAACACTAGGTGATGGTATTACGCGTGCTGTCGCATACATTAAGTTGACATTTAACACAAGCTTCAATGTGGAGAAAATTGCGTTAAAATACTTTCATGGGACTGTAAAGCCATCTCCACCCAAAGATCTGGAACACTGGATGGAGTTTAATGAATTAAGCAGTTTGCGTCTAAAGACTCGGAAAGCTTCTAGAAAATCTAATGATTGTACTTCAGATACAACTGAACAGACATTGTTAAACGAAGAGCAGTGATTTGAAATGAAATATAGTTACACACATAAATGATTCACTGTATAAACATGTTCAACTGAGTTCCCAGTGAGTTTTATCAGTTTATAACACTCAGCATTGTTTATTTGCCTTATTGAATTCGCTATACTAACAAGGAAACAAAATAGGAATTCCTTCTAATTACAAGACGGCTGCATACACGGGATCTCCAATTTTGAGAGTTTTTCCTGCTCCTTCCAATAAGCCGAATTGGACACCAATGATTCCCTGGTTTTTCACCAAGCGATCTATAAC
>JAQIWW010000021.1:0-25629 GCA_034696865.1 Isotomurus unifasciatus
ATATGGGCAACATTTTGGGACCGGTTTCGAGAAATTCCGCAGGGACCTTTTTTACATAAGGTTAGTGCGGGGTTCTTTAAAAAAAATATTCAATGCATGCATTGGTTTGTAATGAAGCTAACCTTAAGTGTAGGATCTTAAGTAGGCCACTCACACCTGACACAGCTTTGCATCCAAAAAAAATATTTTTACACGTCGATGACACACAATTGAGTTTTCAGAACTAAAACAAGCCACCATTCATTTATTAACACAATTGTTCTAGACCCATTGAAAATGAGTAAAATTAAACAGCTGCCAATTTATTCCGTGGTTTTGCCCGGCCTTTTGCTTCCGTGCCCTCGTTTACTGCCTAACTGTAAACGCCCAACCACGTAAAGCACACGGAATTTTTTGTCACTTAAATCCTTTAGTTTTCAACTCAGTCCCATTCCTCAACAAACAGGCAACAATGGTCTCATGACCAATTGTCGCCGTCTTCATCGCCTGTAATACTAATTGAGCTTCAAGTTCTCAGCTTAAGTATTACGACTGCAATTTTTTTACATTAAAATCCTATTTTGACTTCCATTTGCATCTTTGTAGCGTTAGTCATGGAATCAGGATCCACCAGCCCAAAGACGAGGCGTGCAAAAAATCCACGACGTACACGTAAGTTATCATTACTAATTTAAGCATCGCCCTTTATGCAATGGTATATTTACTTTCTTACTTGTTGTTCCGATGGAGCACCTTTCGATGGAGCATGCCGTAGGTGAAGGAGCTGCTGAGTCTAAAGCTGAGGGTCTCAAGAATTGAAGCCCTCACAGTGAATAATGGAGCATTAAATAAATCGTTTCAAACGGGTGCAACCAATGAGCATCATCTTTGTAGCCTTAATGAGTAGTTGTAGGTTGTAGTTAGCACTGAGCAGTGTAGTATGTAGTAGTTGTAGTTGTAGGGAGTACTACCCGAGTTATGAGGTACATTAGTTGAGTTGCAAAGTGTGTATAAATTCCACGCAACACAATGTAGCCTTAATGAGAAGTAGAAATGTTCAGTTGTATTTATTCATTTTGAACTGAGGCATAAGGGCCCGGTGAGTGAAACAACACTTCAACTGTTTCAAGTCGCTGAGCCTAAAATTGTGTGACTTAGACGCCCCGCATTTACCATTAATCGCTTTTGAATTTAACAAACGCTTCCCCTAGGTAACCGGTTTGACCTACTGATTAATAAATTTCAAAAAAAACCATTTCCTTTTTTTAAATCCCCTTCCTTTCGTTGCTGAAGCTTATCCCTTGAATTTTCTGTTAACAGGACACATTCCTGTTTTCACAAAGACGTTAGTTCATCAGTGTCGTGATTATATTCCTTAAGAACGCTTTGACGTAATTCAGAAAAGTCGTCTCCGAAATTGCTTTCCGCCAAAAGTCTGACGGATTGAATCCAGTGCATTCCTAAGGGCGCCTGAATTGAATGTAAAAATTAAATATACAATAGATTGTAAATAGTGGTACATTCCCCTTTCGTACAATAAAAAGGCTACCGTCGCTATTAATAGAAGAAAAATCCACACTATAAATATTGGAATTAAATTGCGCAAAGTTATGAGCCCAGATCTTAACACTTCTGGATCTTCTTCTGAGGTCAAAAATACCTCATGGCTGCTATGTGTCAACTCAAGAAATGTTTTTCGCAGTCGAGTCCAGTGCAGATGCACTCCAAAATCAATTTGCTTTCGAATGACTTCATTAATTTCCTGTGCATTAAACACATCCGAGAGTAGATATACTGGATGCGGGTCTGAGGATTCTACGGCAGAATAGCAAGGGAACTTATTTTGTGTCGCTAAAGTTGCTGTCTTGGCTTTCATGTTGGCATACTGTCTGGTTGGTCCCGACATAAGAGCACACTTTAATGAAGGATTAGTTAAATAGAGTAATTGTTCGTCTTCGTCGCGTTCGAATACAGCTTTCCTTGTGTTCAATATATGGTCGATCGACGGGGAATAATTACCAAACTCATATGAGAGATTCTGATAGTTAAGTTCTGCTTTCTTGTTTACAAGCAATATGACTTTGTACCCGGATTCTAGAAGCTTCTCATAGGATTCCAAAACATGGGGTTTTGTTGGAACAATAAGTTCGCTTGTGATGATGTTTTCATAGAGTGAAGTGTAGGATATAGCTGTAACACTGCTTATAACAAGAATGAGGCTTTTTACGTTTCCGTCCTGACGTATTATTCCCCGATATGTCTCAAACAAGTAATACGACCAAAGATAAAGCAGCCTCGAAGGGCTCTTGTAGTAAGAAAAAAGAACACATGTGGCAATTGTTACAATGGAAATTCCGAGAGAACTCCAAACACCCCAACGAAACGGTAACCACCAAGCTGAAAACGAAATTGTCTGATGGCGTTTGGCACTAAATTCGCAATATACCCAAAATATTTCTTGGGTGGTGAGCAATGTGAATCTTTGGTAAAATTTAAATTTAGATTCTAACATTCTTGTTATTGCTAAGTTAGTTTTTAAAACACCACGAAAGCTACTAGGGCTTGAATTCTCTTTTACATATAATGAGTCCTTATAGATCACATCTAAAGTCATGTTGAGTACTTTGAACAATGTTAAAAACATATCTTCATTAAGAGCACAATCGGAATTTATTAGGAATTCGAGGTCTAGCTCACCTGCCCATATTGAATCTAGACACTCGAAAGGTCGATCCGATGGTAAATAATTATCCCTTTCTTTTGATACTGAACTGGAATCTACTACCACTACGTTCTGTGACACCCCTTCCTTCATTAGAATTTTTAACTGATTTCTGTGGTACGTAGTCGAATTTGCCAGTAGGTAATGCAGATGGTGCACACATTCGCGACATAATATTGTGTTTGGGGAAAAATATGTCCCAGTCAAATTCATATCATGCAGAAACATTTCAAAGGGCAAATCAGTTGATTGAATCAAATGAAAGGGGTCAAGAGGGTCGAAATGAATAACAATGAATATGTTGTGAGTTCCGCGAGTACGAAACGGGTAAAGTGAGAGGTGGACAAAGTCGTATATTTCTAATCGCTCATCAAACGATATTTCTGAATGTTCAAATAATATCTGAATCGAACATTGTTCAAAAAAATTGATAGAAGGAGAAAGTATAGGATGAATTGAAGCGTTAGGAACTTTAGGCGAGTTGATTGTAAAGAGGACGTACTTTCTGTTTGCTTGAATAAATAATTCCCGAACGTCAGAGTTAGTGTAATCATTTTTCCACAAGCTAACATGGACAGTGCATGTTCTCTGTGGCAGCCTTTCCAACACATAACTTTGGTAGTGTGTCTTCAGGTGATTGTTACCACCTACGTCAGAGAACTTACGAAATAAGAAATACAAATGTAGCGTACGAAACAGGATTTGTGTTTTTGACATCGCAACAGCGTAAAGTGATGTCAGATGTTTTTTGTGGACTGTGGTTTAGGGAATAATATCTTCTGGTGCTTATCCCAAGCTAATTTACTTTCAGTATAGCTGTGAGAACTTGAAATTATATATTTACTTAATCCAAGCTATGATGGACGATCTGGTAGAAAGCAAATACAACGACTTGGATTTTGGAATGTCAAAATACCTTTTAACTAAAACTTCATAAATACACTCCGAGAAAATTAGCTTTTACTGACAATGGAACCTTGTTGGTGGCTTGTGCTGTTATTGTGTGGAATATTTATTGTTCATATGTACAAGGACCCAAATGAAAAAAGTACCAGTATAAAATCGGCCTGTATATGGGTAACATTTGAGGCGGATATTTGCATTGAGTGCCTTCAAAAAAAAACTTTTTTGCTACAAAAAGAAACTCCACTTAGCATAAATTTCCTTAGTAAAGTTCTTATGCATATGGAAAATTTTTATTATCAAAAGTAGAGCAAGCCTCTAACAAGGTTCCACTGTGAGACATTGTATGTATACTTTATGCCTGACATCAATCTTAAGCTGCTTTTAATTAATTAGCAGAAATCGACATAAATCCCGTATTAATTATTTAGATGAAAGTTATACGCTCCATGGATTGCGGCAAACGCGAGTCGATTTTTGTTAGACACGGGGACTTAATTTAGTACAATAACAGTGACGCACATTCAGGTGACGTAATCCATAAACTAGAAATGTCGAGCCTGAGGAAATCTCGTCACACAAAAAAGTGTACGAAATAGGATTTTTTATTTTAACGCTAATTCCTTAAAGTGATGTTGAAAACTATCGCTTCTGTGTGACGTTCAAGAGTCTATGTAATATATTTTGGTGCAAAACTGAGCTAATTCACTTTTAGTATTTCTATGAAAACACAATTCTAAATTGTTACTTTACTGAAACCACTCTAGAAGAGTTCCAATATTCTGTGAGGACTGAACCAAAAGTTGTACAATTTGTGTAAATCCAAACCACCGACCTAAGCGTAAGTATCAGCTTTTTGGTTTGGGGACTGTGTTTAAGATCTTTACTTTTCGAGATTCTGAACTCGGACAAGAGTTTGTGATTAAAATACGGAGTTGGGGTTCAGTAATGCCTTGAAAATCAGAGGTTTTCAGCCGGTTTTATAATTTTTTTATGTTGTCTAACAAGTTAAATCCAGAGGGAAAACATGGGATGAAAATACGAAGGAATTCCTACAAACGATTTGGAGTTTCTTTTGTTCCTAACTGCAAGAACACGTCCTTACTAAAAGTTCATCAATAAACTCCGATTAATGTTTGCTTTTACTGAATTAAATGAATGCATAATTTACAGTTTAAATCGATCTGAAGCTCTTGTTAATTAATTAGCTGAAGTCTATTCCCTTGATGGACTTGTGCCACCGCAAGCTGACTGTTAAAGCGTGTCCGGAAAATTATAGCAGAATAAAAGTGACGCGCATTTAGGTGACGTACATCCCCCAACCTGAAGTTCCTTGTATTAAAAACACTCTTTGTACAAATTGCCCGCAGCATATGGACTTCCACACATGCGCAGTTTTCGCTTCCTTAGTTCATGAATCCAGAAGCTTAAAAATCAAAATGTTTATCAATCAAAATCCAAACCCGGGAAATGTAAGCAATAAGGAAATCATGATCACATTTTATGGCGCAATTTGAAGTTTCTTGGGGAAAAAAGTTGAATTAAAATAATTTTAATTCAACTAATTTAATTTTAATTTAATTTATTAAAAGAAGCTTGTGAGCATTCTGAAATGGTTAGTTAGGCCATCAGCAGGAAAATAAACTTCGGGAATTGTTATGTTAGATTTCAGATTAATTTAATTAATATTTTATTCTCTCCCGCTTTAATTTAAAACATAGCTTTCATATTAATTTAATTATTATTCCGTTCAAAGGAAATAATTTAAACTTCATTTACAAAACATTTGTTAATCTGCATGTTAATGCAAATGAATACATTTAAACCGCCTAGGATACAAACTAATAACTCGGTAAATAAAGAATTTGAAAAAGTTGGTTCGATTGAAGTAATAAAACAGCGTGAAAGCACGGACCGACAGGAACACACACACACACAGAGCATTTCCATAAAGAAATTTTCACTTCGTTTCACGTCATCTTGAATTTAATGAGTGTACATTTCAAGCTTGAGTGTTTTACTGAATATTAGTACTCAGGATTACGAGTGAATAAGCGAATCAATTTACGGAATATGCAAATCAATTTACTAAACAAAAGAATCAATTTACTGAACAAGCGAATTCAATTATCTGCATGGCCTGCTTAATGTGCGATTAAGGTTAGTAAATAACATTACACATGTTTATTTAAATGCGTTTTTAAAATTCACTCGCAATGAAACCAAAATTAAATTAATAAAACATTAAAATTGGTGAATAATATTTTCTTTTCGTACAAGAGAAACACCAGAGTTGCTTTTAAAAATAGGACAAGCCACAATATAAAGATTTCAATTAAATTATGCAACGATATACGTATTGATCTAAAGTTTTCGTGCTTTGCTGCCTTGTTTGGAACATTTTGTTGATAGCTACAGCATTAGATTTGTACCGCTATTGTACATACATTGAGCATATTTTTAAAAATGTGTATCATGTGTAAGAAAAGATATCCTGGAGAACCCTTTCACTATGATCTGTTCAAAATTTTGGTCCCCAACGTTCGATTTCAACTGAGATATAGGACAAAAGTTTTCGCGGTCTTTGGAAGAAATTCCCTTTCGCCAAATGAATATTTTTGAATTTACATAATAGATATATAGATATTTTAGTTAAAACCTTTTGAATTATTTTGTATATTTTGAAAATTTCCAAAAATTGGCTTTAAAAATTGAAAACTTGTGTATAAGTTGCCTAAAGTAAAGAATTCAAAAATCACGAAATATGGATTTTTTGAAATTTTCGAAATGTGCAAAAAATTTTAAAGCTGTTAACGACAATATTTATTAACCAAAAATTTCAAAAATATTCATTTGGCGAAAGGGAATTTCTTCTAAAGGCCTCAAAACTCAAAAACACCTTAAATTTCAATTTTTGCTCCATACCTCAGTTGAAATCAAATGTTGGGGGCAAAAATTTTGAACATATGACAGTGAAAAGATTCTTCATGATATGTGAACTTCAGTTCCTCAATAGCGATTACAAACCTCGAAGCATTCCATTGTCAGTAAAAACCTATGAAAGGTTTTGATATCTACGTACGCAACTTTTTCATAAAGCAGTGTAAATGTGCACCCTTCCTCCATCAGCTTCTTAGGAGTCTCTACTACATTTGGTTTTTTTGGAGCACTCAGTTCGCTTACAATGTAACTTTAATCAAATAATACATCAATAATACACTGCATGCACATTCTGGTATCCATGTACACCTGCCCGATTAAGTACAGACAAATAAATTATTATTCAATCCGTAGCCAAGTGACGAATGCTTTATAGGTGCATTCAAAATTGCTAAATACAGTCTCAGAATTCAGAATGATAGTCCATATCGAAATCGCTTTCCCCTTACAAACTTTGCATCGTACGACTGGCATGTCTAAAAAAAAGTGCGCTTGATGTAACTGTGGTCAAAATTAAAGGAACAATTAATTGAAAATAGCGGTACATTCCCATTTCATAGAAGAAAAAAGCAGCCGTTGCTTTTAGTAGAAGGACAATCCACACTACAAATATTGGAATTAAATTGTTCAACGTTATTAGACCGGATCTTAGCGATTCCGAATCTTCCGATTTGGTTAATAACATCTTGTCTGTACTGAATTCATAAAAATTACTAAGCAGTCGATCCCATCGAACACGCACTCCAAATTCAATAAGGTTTTTAATGATTTCAGATATATCCTCTGAATAAAACACCTCAGCGATTAGGTAAACCGCATGCGGGTCTGAAGAATCTAGAGCAGGATAACAAGGGAACTTATTGTCTGTCTTAAACGTTGCTATCTTAGCATACATTTTGGCCGATTGTCTGGTTGGTCCCGTCATAAGAGCATACTTTAACGAATTATTAATTAATGTATGAAATATTTTTTCTCTGTCAGGTAAGAATACAGCTTTCCGTGCGTTCAAAATATGATCAAAAGATGGCGAATAACCTTTAAACTTATACGAGAGGTTCTTATAATTCTGTACTGCGTTCTTGTCGGTAAAAAGTACAATTTTGTATCCTGATTCCAGAAGTTTCTCATAGGACTGCAGGATTCTTGGTTTTGTTGGAGCAATAAGTTCGCTTGTGATGATGTTTTCGTAGAGTGAAGTGTAGGATATAGCTGTAACACTGCACACAACAAGAATAAGACTTTTTGCGTTTCCGTCCTGGCGTATTATTCCCCGGTAAACCTCAAACAAGTAATAAGCCCAAAAACAAAACAGTCCTGGAGGGCTTCGGTGGTGAGAAAGCAGAACACATGTGGCCATTATCAGAATAGAAACTCCGAGAACGCCCCAAACACTCCAACTAAATGGTAACCACCAGGCTGAAAATGAAATTATCTGATAGCGTTGGGCGCTAAATTCGCAGTAAACCCAAAATATTTCTGATGTTGAAAGTAACAGATACCTTTGATAAAACGGAAATTTATGTTGTTCAATGCCATAAGCTATGAAGTTCATTTGCAAAATTCCACTAAAAAGAGAAGGACCTGGTTTCCCTTGCATGTCTAATCTGTCCTTATATACCGCAACTAAAGTCATGTTGAGTACTTTAAACAATGTCAAGAACAAATCTTCCTGGCGTGCACATTCGGTTTTTATTACTTCTTTGATGTCTAGCTTACCTGCCCATATGGAATCTAGACAATTTAAAAATTGATTCGATGCTAAATAATCCATCTTGCTTTTGACACCCATTGTTGCCATGGCATCGACTACCCTCACATCCAAAGAAACCCCTTTTTTCAGTAAGGTTTTCAACTGATGTCTGTGGTAAATTGTCGAATTCGGTAGTAAGTATTGCCATACTTGCACACATTCCCGACATAACATTGCGTTTGGGAAGAAAAATGATCGTGACAAATTCAGATCATGCAGAAACATTTCAAAAGGCAAATCAATTGATTGAAGAAAATGCATGTAGTGCAAAGGGTCGAAATGTATAACAATGAATATGTTGTGAGTTCCCCGAGTACGAAAAGAGTACAATGACGACTGGATGAAGACACTTATGTAGTATCGCTCATCAGAGGACATTTCTGGATGTTCAATTATTATCTGGATTGAACATTGTTCGAAAAAACTATTAGCAGGGGAGAGTTGAGGTATTGTGTCATTAACAGCTTTAATTTTGTTGATTGTAAACAGAGCGTACTCTTTATTTGCGTGAATAATTAAGTTCTTAAGGTCAGAGGTAGTGAAATCAATTTTCCTGGAGCTAACGTGGACAGTACAAGTTTTGTGTGGCAGCCTTTCCAACACAAACTCATGATAATTTTGGTGGTCAGCGGTCAGAATCTTTCCACCTCTAACGGTACAAAATGTATGGAACAAACAATAAAAGTTGAGTGCGTGAAAAATAATACGGGTTTTTAACATTGCCAGTCCTTAAAGAAATGTTGGACCTTTCTGAGTTTCTGAGTTCAGTGATATGGTTTTTGCTTAATCCAAGCTAGTTCACTTTCAATGCTGCAAGAACACAGTTTGTGTAGTTATTAGTTTACTTAGTCCGAGTTAGAAGAACTCATAAATTATTGACAACTCTACCAAGAATTATACACTTCTTGTAAAGAGCAAACGGTCGAAGTCGTGCATCATTTTTTGGAGATTCAGAAACCATTTTAGATTCTAAGATCAGATCTGGAGTAAGAAATTAAAACAAGGAAATTGGGAGTAGCAATGCCTTCAGAATTATTGAAAGTCACTCAGTTTTATATTTTTTAAAGTATTTTCTCAACACTTAAAACAGCAGCGAAAAAAATTCGGTTGAAATTATGATGCACAATCTAATGGAATGCGAACATAACGACTTGAATTTTGCTTTGCTACTAAACGACAGAATAAACTCGAACTGTAGCTAAATAAATAAACTACGGGAATGTTAGCTTATACTGAGGCAATTAAGTCCCTTTTAATAAATTAGTGATATCTGTTCGCGTCATGGACTAAAGCTCAATCAATAAACTCCAAAAGCTTGCTGTTAGCTTTTACTGCGACAAATGTTTGCATAGTTTGTTCACGAAATCGATCCTATGCCCCTGTTAATAAATATGCTGAAAGGTATTCGCCTCGTGCAACAAAGCGTAATATTTAAACTCCGGGAAATTAAGCTTTTACTGCGACAAATGTTTGACTGTTTTATTCACGAAATCGATCCGTTGTTTAAACCACTAGAATGGGGTCAATAGAGTCGAAATGAATAATAATAAGTATGTTGTGAATTCCCCTTGGACAAAATAGGTAAAAAGATTCCAGAAAAAAGTTATGTATACTTCCCATCGTTCTTTAATCGATATTCCTCGATGTTCAATTATTATTTGGATGGAAGATTGTTCAAAAAATTGATAGCAGGGGAGAGTACTGGAACCAATTTTTTATTAGAAACTGTAGGTGAGCTGATATGAACAGAGCTTACCTTCTGTTTGCGCGAACAAGTGTATCCCGAACGTCTGAGGTAGTCAAATCATTTTTCCAGGAGTTAACATGGACAGTGCGGGTTTTCTGTGGCAGCTTTTCAATCAAAATCTTGTGATAATTTTGGTAGTAAAATTTCACCAGAATGTCCCCTCTTGCAAAAATATACCCTGCAAATGAAGTGCATAAAATAGAATTTGGGTTGGTATCTTAACAGTTTATTATTAATTATAGTTCATGGAAAGAAATTTGCCAACTTTCCGACATGGTTAGACAGCCAATTCCGACACAATTAGTTTTAGAAGTTGATACAGTATTATTCCAAACTAATTAAATCACTACTTTAATCTTTCATGTTTTAATATAAAAGATAACTTTCAAATGAATTTAATTTTTAATATGTTATAACTGTATCACTAAAACGTCATTTGAAAATAATATTTTCTCACTTTCCTATAAAATGACGATGGCTTAAATGGATTTACAATAATAATTAATTAGTGTGTTGGACAATCTTGATTCTTCTGCATTATGCAATTTTTGTATTTATGGCCCTGTTATGTGTCGTACCTTTTTGGTCGGATCTATTTCCTTCTATTCGCATTGTGTCCATAACGATCCGAGTTTATTACATTTGCTAAAAGTTGGTTACACACAAGTTGCCCTCCAATAATAAAGCATAGCACATTCATCGAGGTTTTCCACTTCAATTAAATAATAATATTGGATTAAGACAACGTTTTGATGCAGCTCGTATATCTCTCCCTCGTGTGTGTAAACAGGAATATGAGTGAACAGGCAAATTAATTACCTGTACGCATTTACTGCAGACAAGATACGGATAAATTTATGAGGCAAATGCGCTTGCCTTGGTTGGTGGGAACCTCAGTTGCAAAACAGGAAGCTTAACACGCGCGTTAGTGTGATGGCAAAAGAAGGAAGGGATTTAAAAGAATTATTATTAAGTGTTGTTGTGGACATTGAGAAGTGACGTTAAGGAAGTACATTGGGGCAACATGAGAATTCGACTCAGTTTTTCTTGTGTAATTTTTGTGGCTTACAGTTTCCTTTTCGTCTCTGCAGAAGCAGAAGGTAATTCTTCGATTATGAGCTTAATAGTGTTACGCAAAATTAACTGAAGGGGAGTGAATGAGTGTGGGTGTGTTTGTTTAGGTTCCCTGGAAATCGGGAACTTTCCGGGGAGGAGATTTGAAATCGGGGAAGGAGGATCCGAAGAGGAGTTTGGTGCTTCCTCTGCGTTGGGATTGAGTGAGTTGGGAGCTGCCAGAAAGAAGAAGAAGAAGAGGAGGAGGAAGGAGAGGCCTCTTCTTGTCCGTGTCACTCCATCCCCCGGGGGTTCGGGGTGGGAGGTACCGTTTTCGGGAGTTCAAGAGAACTTCAGTCCGAGAAGTGGGCGTGGTTGGGGATGGGACGATAGACAGGCTCAGCTTCCAGTGAATTTTCCTGCGAAAAACGACGGAGGCTGGGGGTGGGGAGAGCCTCCAAGAGATTTTTGTGAGGATTTGTCGAATCGAACAATCACCCGGGTAGAAGACTTGGAGCCCGAATGGCGGATTGTGCAGGTGTTGAGTACAAGGAGAAGGCAGGAAGTGAACCCGGGAGATCTCCTCGATCCGCCACTTAAGTTGGTTCCATTCCAAATTAACATGGAAAAATCGGAGGACTACAAAAGGACATTTTATGAGGAAATTTCTGTCGATTTCGATGAAGAGGCGAAGAACGCAGGATTTAGTGTCACAAGGAACCGATTTTCGACTAAGAGAATTTCCACACGTAAAACTGGGTTTAATTTAGATGGAGATAATGAGGGAAGTGTAATGCGTGGGGCTGTGTCGATTTTGAAATCATTGGATCGTCTTGTGATGCCTCTGAGGGGAAATTTCGACAGAAATAGGTACTTTCGTGAAGGGCTTAAGAGGGCAAAAAGGGCTCGGGAAATGAGGAGGACGACTTCTCCCGTCGAAAGTTTCTGGAGAAGTGACCTCCTCTTCGCGTCGGAGATGTTCGACAGTTTGAAGGATTTCGAGAGGGAGGAGTTGGAGGAGGAGGAGGAGATGCCAACCCTTGTGAGCCGAGTAGAAAAACGGACTCTCCCGGATGTCGACCATTCCGAACGAACAGTTTTAGACGCAGAGTTTAATTTTGGACTTCCGACGTCGAATTTTGAGTTTGAGAGTGTCGACGTTTTGATGGAGGAGTGGAGGGAAGTGAGAAGACTGAGGAAGCAACGAAGAAAGAAGGAGGAATCGAGGAAGGTTTCTTCTTCCGAAGAGGGAGGCGTTGGGTGGGTTTCAGGGTCTTCGGAGGAGACTTCTCGGAAGCGGGTGTCTTCGGAGGAATTCGTGCGGAGTCGGCTGAAACTCCATCGGACATTTGGCCTGGAGAGTTTCGTGGAAGCTGAGGAGCGCGTCCAGTCGGAGTACGTCGTTTCGCAGTTTCTAATCTGTCCGACGCGCACAGGCAACTGCACCGAATGTCCACTTGACCCTCCGGTGCTTTATCCCATGCTGACTGACTTCAAGGCGGGCACCGGCTCAGGTGCCGTCCGTCCCAAGGCTTCCGGGTAACCATGAATGGCTGACTGATTCATCTCCACAAAGAAAGCAGCTGGAAGGCTATTTAAACTATTTAAATTATTGATTCCGTTATCAAGCAAGTTATTGCATTCAAGGTTTTACTTTTATTGGATAGATTATATATCAAATATCACAGCAAGTCTGACATGTTGAAGTATCATTATAAAAACGCCTAATGTGTTGTGGAAACTAAAACAATCGGGGTAAAAAATGATTGATTAATTGAATGTTCACACGGAGAATAACTAACAATAAGTTAAACTGCAATTATTATTTTATTTATACACACACCGAACCAGCTTCCCGAGTTGCTTAAACCAATTATGAATAATCAGTTGCAACCAATTGATAAGGAAGACTTTTTCTGTGAATTGCAAGGTAAGTTTATATAATTGTTTCTTAGGAAGTCTGGAAGGATGAACTGTTTCCCACCCTCATCGAAAATACCAAACTACTTTGCTGTTATAAATGAAATCCTCACAATAATGACTATTTAACACAGAGTTCACTTACAACGTGCAGAACATTGTAAATAATACAATAATAGCAATTACAGGTAACTATTTCCTGGAAATTAAAAAATGAGTTATCGTAGTAAGACATCAGGCAATTTCAATGGGCAATAAGACTTTGCAATTCCTGCTTATCACTGCCACTGGTGAGGAGTGAGTATGAGGAAGCTGGGAAGTCATGGGAATGCTTCATGGTATCAATAACATTGGAGAAGTAAACTGCTTTGATGTTATGGGATGCAGAAATCAGTGCGAATAATTTAATGTGCACATTGTGCAGATTTCGCAGACATAAATGTAGCTACACAGTTTTATAGAGTGTTTCAGTGGGGTGAAATTTCATTCCTGCGTGCAATTTCTGTATAAATCCGTTACATGGGTGAGTTTTGGTCGCTTATTGCATTTTATGGTTGAATCAAAGTCGTATCGTAAGTGAAAAGTTCAAATGAGTGTGAGAAATTAGAGTAAACCACAGAGAATCAATCGTGTGTGGTGTGTGGTACTAATCTGGAAAAAGGCTTTTGAATGGAATGCATAGCTCGACATGACGCACATGTATTCTTGTTCTATTGTCTTATCTTAATACACGTTTCTCAAATATACTTTTAAAGGGTTAGTAAAAGATGATAAACTTTATTGCTTGTTAAGGCACACAGAAAAATAAATTTTATTTAGTGTTTATTTACTTCATGAAATGTTTACATTTAGTTGATTAATTTAATTACCCTATCTTTTGGGTGGTGTCATGATTTCTAAACTATGAAAATGTCGGAAACCGTAAAATATCCAGAAAGCAAATTTCTTTTCACTTTATGTTAACAAATCCTTTTCTGTAATTACTTTGGAAATATCATTACCCATGTTGACTTGAACACATTATAAAGATTAACTCGCAATAAACCCAAAATAAAATGAGAAAAACAATGGAAAAGGGGGGCAAATATTTTCTTTTCGTATAACAGAAACACGAGAAGTGCTTTTAAAAGTAGAACAAGCCACACTATAAAAATTGGAATTAAATTATGCAACGATATAAGAATCGATCTAAATTTTTCGTGCTCTACTGACGTGCTTGAAACTTTTTTGTTTACAGCTAAATCATTCGAATTGTATCGCAATTGTCTCCAGCGTGCAAATGCACCACACTCAATAAAATTTCGAATGAATTGAGAAATATCCTCTGCAAAAAAAGCCTCGGCATACAAATATATTGAATCTGTATTTGACGATTGTACGGTGGAATAGCAAGGAAATTTATGGTCCGTGTTGAAAGCCACTTCTTTAGCTGTGTGTTCCGCTAATTTTCGAGTTGGTCCGTCCATCAGAGCATAATTCAATGAACTGTTTGCCATGTCCAGAGTAGCCATAAGGACAATAGAAACTCCAAGAACGCTCCATACCTTCCAATGAAATGGTAACCACCACGCAGAAAATGACATTTGTTGATGCCGTGGGGGTTCGAAGTCACAGTAAACCCAGAAAATGTCTTGCGTCTGGAGCAAAGTGAACTTTTTATAGAAGCTTATGTCATTACCAAGGAACTTATAAAAAGAGAAGCCTACTAGCAAATTTCCGACATAAGAATCCGATCCTTTGTTCTCAGCTGCGTCCTGATATACAACAACTAAAGTCATGTTGAGTGTTTTGAACATTGAAAGAAGCAAATCTTCGTCGTATGCACATCTCGTTTTCAGTAATCGTTTAAAGTCCAGCTGACCTGTCCATAGGGAATCCAGACATTCGAATATTTGGTTTGGTGGTCGTTGATGAACTCCCCTGTTTACACCCATTGTTGCGTAGTAATTAACTACCGCCATTTCTAAAGACACTCCTTCTTGCATTAGAAGTTTTAACTGTTTTCTATGGTACATTGTGGAATTTGAGCTTAAGTAATGAATCACTTTTTCACATTCCCGACATAATATTGTGTTCGGAAAGAATAATGACCCTGACCTTGTTACGTCATGCATGAACATTTCAAAAGGCAAGTCAATAGATTGATCCCAGTGAAATTTGTTAAGAGGTTCGAAATGAATTACAATGAAGATATTGTGAGTTCCGCGAGAACGCATGGGGTACATTGACATTTGGAGTAACGACAATATTTCGAAGCGTTCGTCCAAGGATATACCTGGATGCTCAATGATTATTTTAATCGAACATTGTTCAAAGAAATTAATAGCAGGTGTGTGTAGACGAAGTAACGTTTCGTTAGAAATGTCAGGTGTGCTGATCATAAGAAGAACATTCTTTTTGTTGGCATGAATAATTGAATCTTGAATTTCAATTGCTGAGGAATGAGTTTTTCTGTAGTCGATATGGACAGTGCAAGTTTTGTGGGACAGTCTTTCCAAAACATACTCATGATGGTTGGAATAGCCTGTTGGCTGCAAATTGTCACTTCTTGCATTAGAAATTGCAACGAGCCAACAAAGAAAATTAATTGTAGGAAAGGGAACGTCTCTTAACAACATTTCTAGCGATGGAAGTATATTCACGGATTAAAATACTTTTGTGGATGGCTCAAGATTGAAAATTGAAGTCTGATTTTTACGTCATGCAAGCAAGATAGACAATTTTATTAACATGCGTGGGATTGTCTTGAGGATTAAATTTTATGTAAAACTGATTAACTGACGTAAATACAACTTACAGTAAAGGAATTAAAGTATCCACAGATGTGAATCGTCTTATTAAAACCAGACAAGAGGAAAATTAGTGTGCAGAAAAATTCAAACTGGCACTGAAACTTTACAACTGTTCACAGAATGATGGAGTTCCAGTTTTGTTTCAAAATAGAAGCTAAGGTAAAAGTGAAGCTTAATCAATTAAATTGGAGCGGAAATAAGACTAAATTCGGTGAAATTAATGAATTGGTAATTAAGTATTGGGTATATTTCAGCAAGTTAAGTAATTATTTAACGAACGGAAAGTACTCAGGGCTTCAAAACAATCCGTTACGTGTGAAATACCGGAAACTGTGTACCAGGAAATAGAGTGCCGAGAAATATATCCCTTTTGGTGAATAAAAGCTTCTCAGCTCGAAATTAAAAACATTTTCTATTAATTCATAAAAACAACCTATGGGTTTCACAAGTTCCAATGGCTTAATGAGATGGAGTTAGTTATAAGTTCAAAACTCATTACTAGTGACTTTTGATGAAGAAATAGAATTGCTTATAATAATGGGCGAGGAGGAAAGGAAATGTGTACTAACTGGAATTGAATTTGGATGTGTGTACTATCTTTCTTATTCGAGATCAATTAAATGACTGTAGATCGGCGATAAAAGGACATTTTTAAAATACCAACGAATTTCCCGTCCTAAAATGAATATTTGCAATCAAGTCTGGTTAACACGGAGTTCGTTAGCATTAAAATCAATCAGAAGTAAAGATTTACTGAGAATGAAATAATAAATCACAATAGTCAGACACGAGTCGATTTTGATGCATGATGAGTTTTTGTTTGACTGGATGGGAAGTCTATTGCTACGATACCGCCCGTGGGTAATAATAATTTTAATAATAATTTTATTTCCAAGAAATCTCCCAAAGGAGTAGTTACATCTTGAATTTGCTTGTAACAAAATAGTGATGCTTAAAAGTATGATTTGAGTAGTAATTTATAGTATGGAGTGAGTCAATAATCTGTACAGTAAACAAGTAGAATTGAGTGAGCATTATACAATCAGTTGTGTAGAAGTGATATAACGTAGTGAATAATACATGAATTAATTATGCATAGATTATAGATTCTTAATTATCCAATCTTTAAGTTTAGTTTTAAAAATATCGTAAGAACAAGAATTTTTCAAATAGTGAGGTAAGTTATTCCAGGCTGAACATGCAGTGAAAAAGAAAGATGGCCTGCCATAAGAGTTGCTTTTAACATTTGGAATAAGGACGTTGTTCGAGGCTCTAGTGCAATCAATGAGTAGTGGGAAGAAGATGGGGAGCCGTGTGAAAAGCAAACGAAGACTTTATAGCATCAATACTACAGAAGTAGTGAGTTAGCTTTGATGGGAGATTAACTTAATGTGAGCATTGTGCACATTCTTTAGATATTAATGCAGCTACCTCATTTAACTAGAGTCGTTCCGTGTTCATGGAATTTTATTCCACCGTCCGTGCAATTTCCTTAAGAATCCTTAAATGAGTGTGTGCTAGTCGCTTATTGCACTTTATGTATGAAATCTGAGACTTAATGTGAATAAGTCTGCGTTAAATAGGCAGGAAATGTTTGCATCGGCGTGAGAAACATTGAAGGTGGATGGAAAAACAAAGAGAATCAATCGTGTGCGGTAGTGATTAATTGTAAAGCCGTTGAGTGCGAAGGAATCAGCAGAAAGTATTGTGAAGGAGCTTTACACGTGGGAGAGGTGTCCAGTGTGATTCTTTTGTATTTTAGTAATACTCTCCTTGTAAATAAGGAAGAAGAATGGTGAAGAAGACTGTTGGTGCTTCGTTTGATACTCACGAATGCTGAATGCATTCTATTTGTCGCAATACAAAATAATTAAATTGGGATTATCACGTGATCAGTTTTATCCCAAATTGTGATAAGCTACTTGTTAGTGAGACTTAAGATCATTATTTCCTTTTATGGCAATTGGGTTAGTGCGATGGGGCCATCAAAACATTTGCTGATTCTTACACTCGTCTTTATTCAGTCATCTCTAAGTGAGTTCCAGTTTAACTCATTAAATTGGATACATAATTAATTACTGGATTAATTTTTGGATTTAATTAGGTCAATTTCAGGATAGAAGATTTAATTCCGGGTCTTGTAAAAATCTACTTGGAGAAACCCGACAAAGTTCTGGAGCGTCTGGAGGAGCAAAATGGAAGGACGAAGGGATTCTCCGAGTAGGAGATTCGTATTGGGTTCCTTACAGCGACAGAACTGTTGCTGCCATGTCATTTCCAAGTGACACTGCTGAAGATTCTTCCATTCCAGTTGGAGTTCGTGGTGCAGGGCGATACGGGAGACGAAAGAGAAGTCCCTACGGATGGGGAGAAGACCCGGGAACAAAGAAACCGAAGTCATCCAATTTCGGAGTGGTGGTCTCAAGAAATTCGCTTTTCAAGAGGAATTTCCGTGACTACGCTAAGCTGTCTGTTTTTGAAGGCGACTGTCGAAGTCCAGAGGAACTTGTGTTTGATTTGGCGAAAGGACTTCTGCGATCTCAGCTCTCCACGAGGAATGGACAGAGTTTCGTTGTTGTGGCTTTTGAGAGTCGCGTGAAGACTCCGTCTGGAGATGATTTTTCCAGGAGGAGATCAAATTCCGATCAAGTTTCTCACAATGGAACTTCGGGAACAATAATATTCCCACGTGTTAAGAATCCCGATGGGCTGGCAACGATTCAATTTTTTATTCCGAATCTGGAGGACCTGGAAGCAAACTATCGGGGATTCGGAGGAGCGGGTGGAAATACGGAGGAAGCTCAGATAAATTTGTTTGTGAAGATGCTGGCAGGAATCCACAAGGACACGATTAAAGACGGAAGGAATGCGATGAGAAGATTTCAAAGGAGAAGTGCAAAACTGAGACGACCTTCGTTTGGAGTTTCTGTGGAGGAGACGACGGCAGACAGACGAAATGATTCGGAGGACAGACGACGGAGGGAAGAAATTGCACGGGATGAAAGGGACTTTAGAGAGGACGCATGGTTCTCTACGACTTCTATTGGAATTAGAACGATTTCCAGTCTGTAGAAAAGTGATTTGAAATTTGTCTTTTTAATTTCAGAATTCCTACAAGCCCACAATAATAAAAACCAAAAATTAATTTAATTTTTATCATAGCTACACTTTAATTGCAGGAACGATTAATAGGAAATAAAGAGTTACAAAGAATGACTGTGTGTTTAATAGCTGAGTTTATGATTTGTTAGTTCACACGTGGTGGAGGTCGGCTGTGGGAGAAAAGGAGAGCGAACTAAGAATTTGATTAACAGGGAAGAGGAATTAATTACAGGTGGAGGTATTAATTAATTACAGGTAGTAGGTTGATGGATGAGTGATGAGAAGTGAGAGAAGGAAGGACGGGAGCAGTCTCACTGTAAGCGTAGCTGTGTGGTGAACATGTTTGTGTGTGGAGTTAATTAAAGATAAGTGGAGTGAGGCATCATGAGAACTTTTACTGTTGTGTGTGTTTTGTGCGTGGCCTCCAGCTTCCTCGTGAGCCCTTCAGGAGGTGGAGGATCCTCAGAAGGTACTTCAAAGGGACTTCCATTTAATTGTGATCTTCTTTAAATATAAAGTGACCTTATTTATTTATTTTCAAGTAAACTTTTTAATTAATTGCGAATCAAATGAATTGAAGTGATTGTCAGGTCTTTAAATATCATTGTTGCCAAAAAGAATTCTTTATTTTTTATTTCTGAACAGTTCCAGAATAAAAACCAAATGTGAATTTCGGAATTTAGTCTTAAAACCTAATTAGTTCATTCCGTAATTTGTAAGAACTACTAAAATTGGTGTGGTTTTTTACGTCAAGTGAGCACGATAATTTTAATGGCGTGTCGAATGAACAGTTTTTGTGTTTTTATTTAATTCTTTTTCATTTTAAATCTTTTATGTTTCCAGGGAATTATTTGTTTATTCAGTTGCATTGGAAATAACAAAATAAGAGATGGTTCGAAATATTTGTGATGATAAAATAAAAAAATTGAGTTAATTAAGGTGTGGATTTTTAATTAGGAATAATTTGGGAATAATTTGGGTATTTTAAATTTTAATTTAGTAAATTGGAAGAGAGGCGTTTGGTTTCCTGTTGACTCGCGAGCTCGGAATAATTTGGACGGCCCACCCGCCGTGGGAGTGAGTCCGTTGAATGTGGGTGGCTCGGACACGAAGAAAAATAACCCGGGTTTTTCCGGGCATCAAATTGGAGGGGGGGTGTCTAAAAGCCCTGGGGATCTTAATTCAGCGTTTCTGAAAGTGGGGGCTGTTTTGGGAAGTGGTGGGGCTTCCTCCATTGCAAAAGGATCTGACACGACACAGAGAGAAACTTCGAATTTCTCCCGGGATGAAATCGGTCCGGGACTCCCGCTGATCTCCGATAACCGTGGGAATCTTAATGACGCGTTTTCCCAAGTTGGGAGAGTTTTTGGAAGTGGTGGGAGTGTGGGCGGATATTCGAATGCGGGCAAGACTGACACGACAACAAGGGAAGAACCGAATTTCTCCCGGGATCAAATCGGAGGTGGATTTCCATTAATTTCCGAAAACCCGGGGGACCGCAAGGAGACCTTTTTAAAAGTGGGGAAGGATCCTCTTTCAGTGGGAGTGGGGAGTTACGTGAATGTGGGTGGGGCTGAGACGACAACAAGAAAAAATCCGAATTTCTCCCGGGATGAAATCGGCGAAGGTCTTCCACTGATCTCCAAGAACCCGGGGAGTCTGAATGACGCGTTTTCGAAGGTGGGAAGAGTTTTTGGAACTGGGGGTGGAGTGGGTGGTTCTGGAAATGGGGGAAGTCTGGACCAGATTGGACCACCCCCACTTGAAACACCGCCGAAAGAAGTTGGACTCACACTGTTGCAACCCGCTGGGTGGAAATGGACCGAAAAATCCCTCCTGGTTCCCGTGACACACCCATCGACCCCCTTAGGAGGCTACGGGGGGTGGGGCTGGCCCCCAACAACCTTCCCCCCAAAATCACAAGGCGGATGGGGATGGCAACCTTCAAGAGACGCCTGTGCGGATATTTCTAACCTCACAATCACCCGGGTAGCAGAGCTGCACCCCGATTTACGGATTGTGGAAGTGCACGGCCGTGAGATGCTGAGGGAACTGAATTCCCGAATTCTTCAGGACGCTCGTCCCCAGGGAATCCCATCGCCTCCCGTCCAACTGACCACGGAATCCGCCGAAAAATACGAAACAACTTTCTACGACGCTCTTTCAGTTCGAGTGGAAAACCCGGGTGGATTTCGGGGCTCCTCCGAATTCGGTGGAGGCAAAGAAGAAGAAAATGTTATTCTGGGGTCTGTGTCAATTTTGAAAATGGAGAGTATCGCAATGCCCCCAAGAGGAAAGTTCGACAAGAAGGGATTTTTCGACGAGGGGCTGAGGAACGCGCAGAGAGCGCGGGAAAGAGGAGAGACAGCCAATCCGGTTGCGAGTTTCTTGCGGAAGGACCTCCTCTTCACGGGGGAGTTGTTTGAGAGGCTATTGGCGGAGGGGGAGGAGTCAGAAGAGACGCCGATCCTCGTCAGCCGAGTTGAGAAACGGACTTTTCCGGATGTCGACTCTTCGGAGCGAACTGCATTGGACGCCCAGTTTAATTTCGGCCTTCCCGCGGGGACATGTGAGTTCCAGAGTGTCCGTGAGACGGTGGAGGAATGGAGGGAAGTGCGGAGAGAGAGAAAGCAGCGAAGGAGGAGGCCACAGGTTTCTTCTGTCGGAGGGTTTCTCGAGAGGACGGAGGAGTTTGTAAGGAAGCGGTTGGATTTGGGGCGGACAGTTGGGCTGGAGAGTTTTGAGGCGGCGGAGGAGCGCGTCCAGAGGGAGTTTTTTGTGTCGCAGTTTCTGCTGTGTCCCAGGAGCAGCGGCGTCTGCGAGGAATGTCCGCTGGAACCCACGTGCGATTCCACCCAAGTCGCGATGTTCAGCGCGGGCTCAGGTTCAATTGCGGTTAGGCGGAGAGCGGCCTACAAGTCCAGCGGTTCTTTGTGCAGTCACCATTATTAATGAAATTTCCACTGATAATGAGTTGAATAAAATTAACTGAATAAGCGATACATTTTACTAAATGAATGACTAATAATCCAGAGCTTTAAAGAAGCTAAACTGAAGGGCTGTTTGAAGAAGGGCATGAAAGTGATTTTTGATTTATTGTCGTTATTAAACTACCAACTCAATTCTACTTGCTCAATCTACAGATTAATTAGAAGTTATTTGATAAGTAGTAATTAGCTACAAACTTCGCACACATATGTACTCAAGTATTTAGTTGTTGAATAATTAATATTCACACCATTATCAGTTCAGATAGTTGTGAATAAAAAACTCCATTGTGCAAATGTTGGAGTGTTTAGTTGTTTCGTTTATTGAAAGTCAAAGGTGAGTTGATAGAAGATGCATTTGCATTTCCGATAAAGTTTGAGGAGTCAAATGGCTGAGATTGAAGTCGAAGAAGGTTCACCCTGTCGACCCCCTTTTGTCGACATTCGCCGAAACTTCAGTTGTGGCTGAGTGAGACGAAGGAGGACGAGGATTCTATTCTCAAGTAACCTTCTCCCTTCGGAATGAATGAACTTGTCTGTGAGTCGTCTCAACTTGCCTCTTTCGCCAGTTCATCACTCCTCACGCGAATTTACGTTCTACCTGCAATCGCTTTTCTTTCTCTCTCACGTGTGCTGTATTTCCTTTATATGTTAGTCAGTTTGAGGGAGGTGTGATCTTTAACTTGGTTTGTTGGTATTTATCAGAGGTAGAGAGATGGTTCATAATATCATAAGTTTATACAGTTTACACAGGACAGAAACTAGTGTAAAAATTATTGTACTCTGATGTACGTTACATGGGAAGGCAGCAACCATTAACACATAAACAATAGAATGTAGGAGCACTGAGAATATGAATGGAATAGTTGGCCTTAGTTAATCATCTCCCTCACTCACAGGCAGAGTGAAGAGTTGAAGACACAATTAGTTTAGTTTCGTGTAGCTGGACTTAAGATATCTTTAGTGGCTAATCGCAAAGACTCCATTTACCCTTCATACTTTATACACAATTGAACACACTGTGGATATGAGCCACCCCCATACACTGACGAACCAACTTACGACTCCCTTGTTAAATGTGTGTTTGTATAAATTCCCAAGAAACTCCCACAGACCATAACAACATCCCCGACTGTTTCCAGCTCCCTCCTTCTCCGTCGAACTTCAAACCGGTTCCGAATTTTGTCGACGTTTCTCATCCCCTCGACGTTGACGCTAATTCTGTTCCTTCTGCTTCGTGGGAATAACAACCTTCATTTTGAGTTGCAGGCAGTTTCTTTGAGACTTCCGTCCATCCGTCTTATTTATTTTTTGGCTTTTTATGTAGATTCTATCCTGACAAAAAAAACTGACAACTGCTGCTGAAGTCCAAACGCTGCGAGGGGAATGCAGCCAGCGCACCATGGCGAACATAGCGCAGCGCAACAGCAACATACCCTAGCGTGTCTAAAAACTGCATTTTTGAATTAAATACAAAAAAGATACAGGAAACGCGACAATCCCTGTCATAAATCCTTCCCGTAATAGTACGTAATTTGATGCAAACATAATTACTGTTGATGCGAGCATAGAAATTGAAAAAGAAAACACTTTAAATAACAACAGTAGATTATGAATGCCATTTCCTCCCACCGACATAGCCCACTGGGGTGGGATTGCCGCGCTTGGGGGAGGAGTAGGCACAAATGAAATGACATGTCGGTGGGAGGAATGGCTTCATATGAATGAACATACATGTGTCAGTAGAATCATCATACAGTTGTGTGGGTGTGGTGGTAGCGGGAATAAATGGGAGGCAGAGGACTATTATAAGTTTTATTGATAAGCATACACATAAAATGCAATGAAGAAAGTGCACATAAATAATTAAATGTTACAATAATTTCGAAAAAACTCCACGTGCGTTGTCATTCATGTTGAGAGTGTGGAAGTGAATTAAATTGATTAAGTAAATGAAAGAAGAGAATAAATATATGATTTCACATCAGATGAGTTATATAAAAAATAGCATATAAATAAAATGTAGTGAAAAAGTGTACATATGAAATTGCATATTACATTAATTCCGAAAAAACTCCACGTGCGTTGTCATTCCTATTTAAAGTGTGGAAGTCATGAATTGAAATGTTTAATTAAATTATTAAATAAATACATCAATACACATCAGATGAATTACATAAATAAACGTACGCGCTTCCTAATACAAAGATTTAAATTGTAGGAAATAACCTAACACTTTTGAGTTTACGACGAGTCGGCAAGCTTCTTTGTAATCTTCAGTAACTACAGGCAATTAGGACGCTTCCACAGAAGAAAAGCGCAAGTTTTGCCCATTTTTGTAATTGGTGACATGCTGTTCCACTGGACAACGGAACCTGGAATTTTATTTCTGTCCCTCATTCGATTTGTAAGTACAAACGAGCGACAGAAGGATCGAAGTAGCCGTTCCCAATCCACAATTTTTACCTGAGTAGGGCATACATACGTGTCAACTGATTCATGTTCACTCCATTCAGCAGGCAATCCGTTCAGTGCTTGAGCAGGAGTAGGTGGTGCGCCTGCAGAGAGAGATAGAAGTGACTCATCCACAGACTTCGTGGTTTGAGTAACCTCATTTGTGGGTGACGTGGCTGAGGACCAGCTGGGTGTACCCAATGTTGGCGAGGGTGGCGTAGTTTCTGCAGAGTCCCCATAATCTTCAGCCACTCTCTTGTCTGGGACAAACTCAGACTTCTTGAGTGACTCATCTATTTCATTGAGCAAAACCAAAGTACGTGTGAGTGAAGCTCTTATCAACACGGGGCTCTCTTTTACTAACAGAGGGGTGAAAAATAAAAACTCGTACCCTCAGTTTTATAAGGAGAAGAGAGAACGGCTTCGTTCCTCTGGAATCCCTCATCCTCCTTGTATGGGATTCGATCCACATTCGATTCGACGTCATGAGGATTCGCATGCTCTTTTGACATTGTCGAAATTGGCGATGACTCGTCCAGTCCTGAAACATCAATTATTAAGCCAATATAGACTAAATTAACTTAATTAACAATTTTGTAATTAATTTAATTGAATTATTAATTTATAACTAATTAAAATTTTGATTTATCTCTATTTATTTTTATTAGTAAATTCTTACTGACCTTCACAAGATTCAAGAATTTTCATGATCTCAGTGGTCTCCCATTTTTCCTCTGCAATGCAGAGAAAATTTGATTGAAATCCAATTGAAGGGACAGATCCGTCAACCATACACTGGTCACAGGTCCGGATTTCTTCGCACGTTTGTTCAGCTCCCACAGGAACAATCATCCAAAAAGGAGGATTAAGAAGATGATGATCCAAATTCGAGGAAAGTACTTCATTGTGAAGAATTATTTTCACTGAGAAAGGCTCTTGATACAACTGTCGTTACTCTCTTAAAGAATTCTTAAAGATTGAAGATCTTATCTTCTGAGACTGCCAATAAACCCACAATAACATACGTGTCATTGTCATACATACAATCAATGTATGGAGAATCAGGAGCATGCTTGAGATGCGTAAATAACTGGACAACGCATTTTTGGTTATAGACATACTATCGGTTTTTTTTATTCAGTTAAAATAGGATTTAACACAACGTGTAACTAGAAGATATAGATAAGCTAGTTGACGTGGACAATTTCTCCTAACACGAATGGGTTTTAGTATAGATATATCATTAAAATTTGTAACTAATATTATCTCATGCTTAAAAC
>JAQIWW010000022.1:0-25087 GCA_034696865.1 Isotomurus unifasciatus
CACCTTAGGCTCCTTTAATTATACTGCCTATTCAAAAATAAACATCATAGTTATTGTTTCATGTTACCTGAACTATACGCTGATGAGTAGTAACTTTGGCAAGTCTCTCTGTCACTTCAGAACAAGCTGTGCCTAACAGGGAAATGATCTTTTTATCCTTCCTTTTGTACAAAGCGTGGAAGAAAGCATCCACCCCGGCACCAGGGTCACACTGAAAGAAACAACAATCATAATGCCTCCGTCATCTCTTACAACACGACAGACAAGTCATTTTAAAACTTCTTCATAAATTGAACAAGTTTTTAAGAGCATAACCGCCTTCTCTCCATTAAATAATTTGAATCAGAAATCTCTAGTTTTTATTCAAAGTCAGACTTTCAAGTATTCTTGTTACTTCTCTGTCATTTACAATGTACTGAATTTACGATGTTTTCCTTGCTGAACGATTAACTGAAAATGTCTCAAAAATATTCGTTCAATACATTCTTTGTTAATTTTACCCAGTTCTCTCAGACTTTCCCTCATTGTGCTCCTAAAAGCTAAAGCATACGCAACAAGGGATGAATTAAACATTCAGTAAGTGAACCTCTGCCTTCTGTATTACACAAGACATTAAAATTCTAGCCTTGTTTCACTTGCTATTTAATAATATCACATGAACTGGATGAACTCATCAGTCATAATCATCCCTAATTCCTCTCAACTTCCTGTCCACAATTTCAATTGAATGATAATTGCTATCCCGTCCTAATCAAGATCTATACATACATTCGACATTTACGAACTGTTGGCACGTAGTGTGTACTGTCTTAATTTCCTATGTGAACTCACCTACGTGCACAGAATTTGTTGACTTTCTTTCTAACGTAAGCCTCCTAGTAAAATAAAGAAAGTAGCTTGACACATCTCTATTCCTCTCCAGACCAAATTATTTCTATCGCATGCATTCTGTTCATTTTATGTGGGTGGGCCTGATGAGACATTCTAAAAACACTATTTAAACACTTCTCATCCACCTTCCCGTACAAATTGTCGCAAATTATTTCTACGGAGAAAGTCACTCTGTAATTACTGTCTTCACTTCGAATCTCCTCTCATCTATCTTGTGACTTAAAAGAAGAACTCATCAAAGTAACTCGCTGTCTCTGTGTCACTCTCGCGTAGAATGGAAGACAAGAAGACGACCGAACGACAGTCTCTCCTCTAGTCTATTGAACCATCGCGTGTAAACCACTTACTTCCTTCCTCTACATCTCATTCCTTTCTTTTTCACTGTCCTGAATTATAATTTCGCTCGTGCATTTCATTTCAAATGAAAAGACGCCTTGCTACTACTCCCAATACTCCTGCTTCCCCACTTTCTTCTCTCCTGATGTATGAAAAGGCTCAAACTTTTATTCCTACCTGATTTCCCCTACTTCTCTACAAGTCTACATTAGTGAAAGTTTGAAAAGCTATTTTCTAAAACAAAAGACTGGTGAGTGTACTTCAAACCGTGTAAATGTTAATCACAGCAGACAAGAAGGAAGAAGAGAGAGAGAGAGAGATGACGAGGCTCGTTCGATGATGACGAGGAGAGAGAGCCTCCGAAAGAAGACAAGCTGAAGAGGCTCCACAAGCGAAAGGAAGACGGAATATATTCCTTCTACCGACTTTCCTCCTTCAACGTGTATCGTAAATCTCTCTAGGTGAATATCATCAAAATCAAAAAGGTAAGTCTAAACACACATACACAACGCAAGTTGAAGAGTATTGATCACTCATCTTTCCCTTCATTAATGCTCTTCCTACAAAACCGCCTCCGCTCCTTTAATATATAAAATCAACCCGTCTTCAATTTCACATAGCGTGTGTTTATATTTTATATAACTTTATACTCCTCAGTACTCCTCACAGGAGAAAGCAGAAGCAGCAAAGCTCTCTTTTCCTCATTGAATCCTCTCTTATTCCACAGTCTTATCACTTTCAGTTATTACCGAGTTATGACTAAATTATCCTCATTTGGGTACTTTATGTGCCTCACAACTTGTGAGCCCGTTCAAATCCTCTAAACTCTAAACTGTGAGCACCTAAACTACTCGAAAGTGGAAAGTGAAAGTAGGGCTATCTCCTTCACTCTCTCACACAAACTTGGACAAAAGAAGAAGCACCTCCATCCAAATAAACCGGTGTGGATTATTACACAGACACCCCCAACGGATTGTATTTATTAAGTGTGGTGGCGATTGATCTGAGGTGCACACACACACACACACGGACAGTAGTCTCCTCATATTCATCCTTTGTTGGAGAAAGGAGCACAGAAGTGATATGTCACGTTGCCTCAAGTACTTCTTGAACATTCACTTCTCCTCTGCGTATACATAAAGGACCACGGAGTCAGTAGGAGATGATGATCAGGTAGGTAGGAGAGTCTAGAAAATAGTTATGTACGTGTGTCTCCTCTAGTTCACTCGGATGGATGGGCAGGAGGAGAAAGTGGAAAACATCTGGCGTCGACTACCCCCTCCGATCAATCTCATCTCACTTTCATTTTGTTTTACAGTCTTAAGAGATACAATAGACTTGCAGAGAGCTTCTTCTTCCTCTCCCAAATCCAAGTGTGTGTGAGTGTGTTAGACACAGCAAGTGTGTTATTTACTTTTAAACCGATGCACAACTTACTTATCTCTCTGATGAAACTAGACAGTTTTTAAGGTCTACCAAATCTGATTTCAGTTCAATTTCTCCCTTCCACTGAAATAAATTGAAACTGATTCACCCTAAAGCTCTATTGCACATTCCATTTCGCAGTTTCCGTCTCACGTGTAATTGTGGGACTGTCTTTTTACCTTCTTCACATATTTGCATATTTGTTGAAAGGCGAGAATAGTGGATCAAGTGCAAGTCTGTGTGTGGGAATGTTTGTGTGCAGTTCACTTTTAATGTAAATCTTATATTATAATTCGGTTAAATCTGAGTGAAAGAACTGCTAGGTTTTTTAAAGTGTGCCACACACTTCAGGTTCCCTTACCTCACTTCCTTCTGGTTTTGTACTTTCACTTTATACTTCATACGGACACACGCACACACCAAGTGAACCTGTTACTTCGCTTGTGTAATCATTTTACACGTAACTCCCCAATACACACAGGAGACTTACGAGAGAACGAAAGACTTTCTCTCGAATGCATTCAAATCGTCGAGGGATTTTTTATGCAAAACTCAAAAGAAATGTGATCGGAAGTCTGATATAAAATGCTTTTGACAACCACACAGAAATCAGAGCCTGCAAATCTCTTTCTCGTGAGATTTAGGAAAAGATTTGGGAGGTAGGGGAAAGATCAGACATTCTATCCACCTATTTCTCATCCTACAAAGCCTTCAACCAATCTCTCTAATTGCCAACACATTTATAATACCCGTTCCTCCATCTCCATGTCTGTTACACCGAATCACCGAATAGAAGAGATATGTACGTTAGGTGAAATCGGAGCCATTTCTCCGTTTATTGGGCCCTCTCTCTCTCTTACACAACCTAGTTGAACTCGGCTGATGAATGAATAGAAAAAGTATTAGAATTCCAGGACAAAAGTATTCACATAGCATTTTGAAACGTCATTTCTTAAAATTGCTTCTGACCTTTGAGCCTTGAGTAGTCATATTTCTATTCATTCCGTCAAATGTTATTACTCCATCTATCTATCCATCTATCTTTTCTTCAGAGGAGCTAGAAATGCAGAAATATCTTGTTACATTTTCTATCTTTGCTCCTATTAAGACTGCCAGGCTTACGCTTTCATTTCCCTGAATTATTGGGTGCCTAGACCAATTCACTAACAGGCAATTTCCTTTTAGCGAGAGAGAAAATAGAAGAATTAAGTAGTGTAGTCTTCTTTCCAGCTACATCCCTTCATGACATTCTCTTCTAGCGTCCATCAAATGATATTTTAGACTCTTACTTCTAATCACTCCCTGCAGTAGCAATACATTTTAGGTGCACTAGTAGAATAAGCCCTCCGGTAAAAGGACTCGCACTCACACACACACACACACACGCACACACTCATACGATGAGACATTCAATTGTACCCCCGAGTCTTCGTGTTTCTAGTAGTCAAGATTCCAAAATGACATAATAATCATTCTTCAACATCATTCTAATCTCTCTCGAATGAAATATCATCTTGGACGAAGAGAGTTCAAAGTGAAAGTGGAATCAGTGGAGCATTCAACGGATTCTAGTGAATTATGAGGTTGCCCTTTACGAGAAAAACCCCGAGGAATCCGTCAAGCTAAGTTAGTCAGACGAGTCTCATCACACCAACATTACAACCTTAAGATATTCCAAGGATAGCATTGTTGCTCCGTTTCCTTCACCTTTCACTCTCGGTCTCCTAAGCATCGTCCTTAACTCCAAAGTTCCTCGAAATCTTGAGGACACTGTGCAATGAAGTCTTTAGTCTGGATGAGTCTCGACTAGGAGAATCATCAATGAAGGCAAAGAGGATTCCTCTCAAAGTTTACAACAATGATGAACTGAGAGAGACGGGATGGAATAAGATTCAAAGATTATCTTGGGCATTCTAAAGATCATAAGGGGACTCCTTCCTCTTCCCTCTGTTTTGTATAGCACGCTTTTTCATTATATACTTTGGAGTCTTTGGAGTAGTTCGTTTCATAATTTTTCATGAATAAGCAGACAGCAGATGAGATCCAAAGTGTGTTCCTTTTTCAAACTTTGTACTAAAGTTTGGGAGATTTGTCAAGCTTAATAAATTATACATGATACAAAACGCAAGTGATGAGGATGATGGGAGGAACTCAGCAAAGGTTATGTAGATGAATGAAGTGTCTAATAAAAGAGCTTTGAATATTTAACGTACAAGAACGTGCATAATGATTCAATTTATCTTTAAATCAACACATGACAATTTGATTTAGAAGTAGATCAAGAAAAAAATATGGATCGGTTAAGTCGACGAACCGTGTAAAGATTTAATCTGGTAGAATTGAAAAATCTAATTAATGTTTTTGTAATTTCCAGGAATAGGGGTCCTACGCTACGGGGGCAGGCACGTTTATATTCCAACCCCGATTATGTTTTCGGTCAAAATCTCGTCTCCTACACGGGACAAGAAGACAATTTTGATCAAAATGCCAATTTAATATTCAAAGTACACGTTGATGATACACAGCAGTAAGAGACCTGCTATTTCTACCCGCCTATCAGGAAACCTGTTATCACAAAGCATAAAATGACAAGAGAGACTAGTCTCGTAATTCATGAAAAGATTTCCACTTTTATGAGCACAACGATTGAATGAACGATTTCGAGATGACAATGAGAAACATGTCTCCCTTTCCCAGAAGAACAATAATACTGCGACTGCCACTACGAACGAGTACGAGAAAAGACTTCTTAAATTGAGACGCAATTTTCGTCGTGAGATTCGTATCGAATTAAAATATTCAATTTGGTTGCTCGTAAGTCTGGCGAGATCAATGGATTATTCGTCTAAATCATTTCCCGTGCAAGAATAGAATTTACGGTTGAACTCACCTGAGTGTCATTTGTATGCATCATTATGTGATACCCGGGCAGGAAGCTTTCATTACCATTTATATCGTCCAAGGCAAGTTGGGCAGCAGCACGCTCACTTTCTCCACTTTCTCTACGCGAGTTATTTTGTGTCAGTTCAAACAAACCGAGAATTGTCAATATTTTCTTTTTCCCCGAGTATTTTTTTACACTTCTAATTTGTCTCAAATCCTTTGAAGTTGTTTCACCGTCCTTTCGACCGTTTCTCCCTGCTACCTTAAATCCTCCGTTTGGTCCTACGAGTAAGCGTCTCACTTTCCCCTCATACTTTCTCCCACAACTCCCATCCCCACACGAATTCATTATTGTCCCATTAATTAAGTTATTTTTATCCTCGCCCACACTATTATTACTCGGAGGTGTAATTAAAGAAGAAGTAGAACTAATGTTGAACACCACAGAAGAAGAGGAACCGGAGGTTCTTTCTGCTGATACGTTGCTGCTCCGTTCTTTAATAATTGAATTATTGGATGAAAGTCCACCACTATACGGTTTGTTGTGTAGAAGAACCTCCTCTTCATTTCTTAGTAAAGCTACTTTACTATTATTACTATTTCTAATTATACTGCTCCTGTTATAATCACCGGCCAGCGGTGTCACAGAAAGTAACTGTGAAAGAGAACTAATACTCCTAATACTCCTAGTCTTCCTTACTGATATAGAACTACTGTTGGTATTAAGTCCCGAACATTGTAGAATGTACAAGATTAACAAAATCCAAGCAGATTTAGTGAAGTAATTAGAATTAAAACAAACCAAAGTCGCGATCAAAGCCATCATAGGGACTTCTGGGGATTATGAGATGAAAGCAAAAGACAGAAGTCATTCAACCGGTGTGTTATTATGTAGCCACCTACCCAGTAAGTAAGTACACATATAGTATTATCACTATACGACTGCAGGAGAGTATACAAGCAAGACAAATTGTTTTAATAAAAAGGTACTTGAAAGGTGGGATTAAGTGTGGATGAGAGGATTATGGATGATATGCTCCGAACTCCACGCTAGGATATTAAATAACGATATTATTATACAGATTGGGACTTGGAGAAAGCACCGCGTTGCTGATACTGATGATGAATTTGATATGCGAACAGTTGTTGTTGGTTGTGAATCCTGCGAGTAATATATATTAGTCTCGTAGTAGTCTCCAGTCTCTGCCACTCACTGAATTATTAGATATCCTTGTGGTGAGCAGCCAGAGCTATTAACTACGTTCGTGACTTGAACAATTGATGGAATAATAATAGCAGCCCGGCAATTCCATTATGGATCTCTTCATGTAATAACTCTCTGCTCTTTACGTTGTACTTGGACGTGTGCTCTCCACCTTTTTAGGTACAAATTATTATTGTTATTACTATTGAGTTGCGTTTCTATTAATTCTAATCGTCCAATCGTAGAACAATAAGAGAATAATGGGGCTAAATTGAAGGTGTATTATTACTATGAAAGTACTTGAAGAACATAATATTAGACTGTGTATATATGTGTTGTGTGTGTGAAGAAGAAGAGGCAAGGGTGGAGATTGTAGACGAGGTGTGATTTGGTGAAAAGACGAACTCAGAATGAACGTTGGTGGAAAGACTGCCTGAGTATTTAGGAGAAAGTTCCTTCAGAAGTCACACGGAAAGAAAGAGGCTTGGAGGCTTCTTTCACATTGGAGTATCGGATGTTTACTTTCACCCACAGCTCCACAGCAATAAGGAGAAAGTCTCATCTCTTCCTTCATCCTCAGACTTTCCTCTTGGACTCTCTGTGGTTTAAGAAGAAGAAGTTACGAACCCAAGAAACAAAACAAAGCACAAGAGGAGGACACGGAAATCTTAAAAATGGCTTAAAGTTTTCAAACACTTTCCCTTTTTCTGTGAGAAGGTTTTTATTAAATCCAAATATAGAATTCCAATACAAGTGAAATGAAGTAGAGAGAGAGAGAGAGAGATGAATTTTAAATATACTTCGAAATACCAACCCAGTATTTCATGAGTAACGTGAGTTTGTCACTTTCAACTTAGGACAAGTGTGAATCGAACTTTTTTCCCGTAAGAATCTTTTTGTTGACGAGGTTTGGGTTGGAGGATGAGGAAGAGTAAGGCTTCACTCGATTGTCGTCCTGTGGTGGTTGTGGCTGCTGCTGCTGCTGTTGTGGAGGATCTGTTGGTATTATTGGTCCTCGTCCCGCAGAATAAGGAGACACAGACACTTCTTCAAACTGAATATAAGGTAGAGGAAGTTTGCCTCGAATAGTTCCCCGGATTTTGATCGCAATCTTTGCCGGTTCACCCGGACTTGTCTCAACTTCCTTCATCTGCCCTTCATAACCCCGACTGCGAACTAAATGCCGAAGAAGGTCTGAATTTGCAACCCACCTTCCTGTCTTCCCATTCGTGTCAATCTGGGCAGACACATTTGTCCAAGAAGAATACGGAATTCCGCCAAACTCCTCAATGTATGTTACAACACCAGACACTTTCTTCGTCGTAAATGCTTCCACCTCCACTTCTTCAACTGACTTTACATAAGCTGTGGCCTTTAATCGTATAGCCTTTCCGTTGTAGTCTCCTCCTTTACCCAAGTCGTCCTCAAAATTGAAAACCTTCATTGAGGGATTCGTCAAAGGATTTAAAACAGTTAGAGTCGAAAACATCCTATGAAACTCCCGTTGAGGTTCAGTGAACACGTCATACTCTACAATTGTGTCTAGTGACACGTTGAAACTTCTCTCCACCTCAGAAGGATTGTACAGGGTGACTTGGCTTCTCAAGTGTTGCTTCCTTATCGCCACTTGCTTAAGAATGTCGGAGTACTCCCCCAAATCCATGTGGTTCGTGTCTGCATGCAGTTTGAAGCTGGTGGGTTCAAAGATCATGATTGTGTTTGATTTACTGCGGACACATTCTGCATCGCACTCATCCTCAGTGTTCAGATTATTAGCAGCAGCAACCGGATTCTCCTCGTCTACTTGCAGCCACCATCCCTTAGTGTTTTCGGATCCGAGGGTGACAACTCCCGGTCTATGTGAAGGGTTGAATGATTTCAGACTGTATCCGGTTCCTCCGCTTAAGCCAAGCTTGTGTAGATTGTGAGGCTGTAGAGTCCAAAGGGAACTTACGAGTGGAGCTTCCTCGGGGTTTAATCCACTGGGAAGATTCTCCAAGATTAAAGGGTATGATTTATCCGAGTCATTGTGCTCTACTTTGGATTCTGAAGGGCTTTCATCTTCGTCCGTAGCATCCCACGTTACTGTAGAGTTACTATTAGATAGAGAGCTGGACTTCCAATAGTAAAGCCCAGGTGAGGATGCTGGCTCAAAGTACCACAGGTTGGTGAAGTCAATGGGGTTTGGGTTGTAAATGTTCTGTTCCAGGATTCCCGTGTCTTCTGTGGAGGGCTGGATTGACCCATGACCCAGAGACAGAACCCGCATTATGTAGAAAACCCCGGTGAAGAGGTCAAGTGGACCTGAAGTCAAGTTGTGGAAAGGCTCGATCGCCACAGGAATCGTCATTTTCGACACTTTTAGATTACAGCACAGTAGAAACAGCGCTGAAGATTGATCTGTCAGATAATGTGCAATATGCAAATGTGATATTGAGCACTGACGCTTCTGGAGTATGACAACTCATAAAAATATTTATTGTGTATTTCAGGCATTGTACTGTGGTCTATTCTTGTGCAAGTTGCATGTGATTAATGGGAGGTTTCACCGGAAACAGTTCAGGCATGCAAAATGTCTGCGTGATCAGAAGCCTGAAAGAGATTATTACCATTTGGCATTTGGTTTGTATAAATAACTCCCAATAATACGCATACAATCTAAAGTTATCAAGAAGCGCTTTGTGGACTTCTTTTGTACGCTGAATACTTCAGTCCCAGTATGTAAATATTTTTTGAAATATCACCAGCTCACACGGAAAGGTTTTGTATTTTAGTTATTTTTCAAATATTGAATAAAGACGAAGTGCAATTGAATAAATTTCTTCCTAAACTGAGTATTTTGTTTAAAAACCATCATATGATATTTTATTTGTCTAGTACTAAATTTCTATTTTGAAAAGCATTATGTTCAAAATAATTATATTAATATTTGTTTTTGATTTACAAAACCTTGAGGCCTTTTATTTTGGGTTATTTTACAGATAGGAACACTTCTGCTGTTCTTCATACACAAACATGTATAAAGATTTCAATTTTGCACCTTGAGATGATCAATCTAGCTGGAACCAAATGAAGCATAATGAGTTTTAAATGCAGATTGTTGTTTGCAGTGAAAAGGATTTGACTGCTCATGGCTCATAATTAACTTGATTTCTATATCAACTCTATTTAAGTTCACTAAAATGGTGTCCCATGAATCAGAATTTTTATTCTTTCACCCAACTCCAAGTATTACATAGAAAGCCTTAATTTCTGTTGCAAAGTTATACACAACAAATCAACAATGAGACTTTACGTGATTACGTGTCTCATTGTGATCTCCCTAATTCCCGTATACTCTAACTCAAGCTATGAAAAAAAACTCCGATTTTTGGAACAACATGAAAACTTTACAATAGACTGCACAGCCGAAAACCTCACACAATCAGATCTTCTCATTTACAGAACCCTAATTGATTACAATAACGCTGTGCTCAATTTAGGAGAAAACTGTTCTTTGGAGGAGAAAGTCGAGGACTACCAAGATGCTTTAGAATTGGCCCAAGCTAATACTGGTTCAGGTGAAATCATGGAACGACCACAACTAGTTAAAATCTGCAATGCCCTACACGAAATCCGGGTGGACTCAACCATCTCCGTCTGCAACTCAACTGAACTTCTCTACTGCAAGCAATTTAACGAAACCCTATCCTACGGATTTTGCAATTGTATCGAGAATTTCGAAGAGGACAACTTCGGAATTGTGGGATTAAAGGCGGAAACCTGTGTTCTCAAGCAAGGTACACATTCCTTCATCTTCTCTCAGTCTTAATCATCCTTCATAAGCAACTACATGAAATTGAATGAATGACTGTAGGAGCCAACTGCGGAGGATCTTGGACAACAAGTGACCTCAACGAACTCCAGGGATTCCCTGAATCCAGTCCGCGTTGTGACACTGACCGATGTGTTGAAGACGCTGAATCTGGGGTGGCCGTTTGCACTGACGATGAAGTGGAACTTACCCTTTTGATGGTGCTTAAGCACAAGGCAGAAGTTGTTTCCCCATCGCGAAGCTTTCTTCTGACTCCTTTGGATGGATTTGCTTACCTATTTACTTCTACACCTACGCTTCTTTTTAAATGAATGACCATTGTTGTTCGACTATTTAGCCCAATGTGTACTCATTTAAGTATTCATTACGTGAATAAGACCATAGCTTTTATGCAGATTTGATTTTAACGCTTCTATTCATGTTACCGAGTACAGAAACAAACTAACACTGTTACAGCCTTGCCTATAAGCACTGATCAATATTCAATATTAGCCGGTTCTCAAAAATAGGGAAAGTTATTATCAGAGTAGAGTTGTAGTACCGGCACTGAAGGCTGAAGGTAGTAGAAAAGGGTCTATTTTCTAAAAATAGGAAGGGTTGAGCTTAGCGTGAAGATTTTTGACTCAATGTCAACTACTACAACTACTTTTTTAAGTAGTTGACTTTCTACTCCCCTTGAGTTTTGAAACTATATTTTACTGCATCTACATTTCAATCTCTCTAATTAATATTTTTAATTGCTCTCTCTGAAATGGCTGCTGCTCGTCCTGAATATGAGTCTCAAGAATATCCCCTAGTCGCTGGGCATTACAGGTTGGTTGAGGCTAAAAAGCCAGTCTCTGATCAATACATTTTATTCTGCAATGCTTTGCACGGAAATGGTGAGTAATTTAATACTGACAGATTTAACACTTTCTTTTTTTCCCTACTTTTTGCTTACAATTCGAGTAATGTAAGTAAAATCCTGTTGTTAGATCCCTCACGGCTCGATGTGTATCGAATGTTCGCCAATGCCGACGGAAGAATGAGTTTCATTCCCCGAGTAGAAGAAGGTGATCGTGAGGTGTGGGACTACAGGTACATCTCTGTCCTTCGAAGGGTCGCATTAACATTCAAATCAGGAATGCCTTTCGACGAAATACAGGATGACTGCTCAACTTCCCAGGTAAGTTTCCCCTTACAAAGTTAATTAATAGTTTTAATTAATAGTTTTAATCGGAATTTATTGTGCAGACTACTGCGACTTTTCGCTGTCCCAACACTCTGATACTGAACCAACTGTACGAGACAGGAACTAGAGTCATCATCACTTGTATTTTCAAAAGCTCCGGAATGAAAGCAACCCATGAGTGCAATGGAGTTAGGACTCGTCGTGTCTGGAGACGGGTAAGCATATAAGTCACAAGCTGATAATAATGCCTTTCAATCGAAAATCATATTTCATTACCTCAGAAATGCATCTGTTAATCTCTTTTGAAGGTACGAAGTTTTGATGCACCGGATGTGGTGGAAATTAATCTACAAGCTGTTCGTAGGGCTCGAAGGGAACGAGGAACGCCTTCGGAATCATCTGTAGACTCGGACCATGATGACGAACAGGACAGCGGAGCAGGAGTTTCTGGCTCTGAAGTATCTGAAGACGACGATCCTGAGATGCTTCGTAGAGCTTATTCCATATCTCCTACGCAAGAGGAAGAAATGTCAGGAGATAACAAGTCTTCGTGTTCCCCTCCACAACCACCCCCACCTTCTCCTCCCTCCCCCTGTTGTTTCGATTAGTTAAATGAATAGACGTTCAAAGTTAAGCCCAATTTTATTCTGCAACCGTCTCTGCAAAATGTTTTGTCACAGGAATTTTTAACATATAATAGATATTATCTCAAAATTGTACAGTGCAGGTTTGACAATTATTTTAATGAAGTTTCAAAGTTTTAACATAAATGTACCTGCAACAATGTTGGTTTGCACATTTGAACCGTCCAACCTTCCAACTTTTGAACGTTCCAACTTGATGTGTGTTTTCCTAAATCTCAATGTGTATGTGTTACATTTTCTAAAATGTTTAGTTAAATGATGTACATGGACTATGTTAATACTAGCCGTAATGAATCGAATTTTGGCAGCACTCACTTCTCATATTAAATCATTACAGACTTAGATAGAATGGCAAATAGCAGTAATTGTTATGTTTGTTTATACAGATCAAATACTAATTAATACTATTTTCATACTAGACAAGTCTGATTTGATAAATTGACAAGCACTAAGTATTGTACGGACAGACCTTTTTTAAGTTTTTATCTGTTGAATGATACAGGGAGACAAATCAACTGTCCTTTGTTGAATTACAGACAAGATTGGGACTAAAGTTACATACACAAGCCTGATGTTAACAAGCAATAAATTGCGATTAATCGTATTTCTGTCTCATATGATGATGAGTCAACATCCGTGCAAATGATGTCATGTTTACGTCGATAACAGAAGGAATATATTGAACCACGCACAATATGCAAATAGTTTAGAACATCAGTATAGTACAGTACAATATACTACTGTGCTTTATGTAATCACAAAGCTGAAAAGTAACTTCCCATAATCAATTGCTATTGGTATTTATCGTGGCCATGAGCTTTACTCACTATTTCGGAATCACATGACATGACGGTCTTGACTGATAGCCCTTTTCATGCAGGAAATGTCGTAAAATCAAATACGAGAAACCACAGCCAGTTAAAAGAAATAGAGTAAAACCGACTTAGCACAAGCCCACGCGTAAGTGTACTTGATCTTTTTGCATAAGGATTAGTCTATAATATACCTACACTGGCTATTTCATGTAAGTACATTTAATCCTTATCTCAAGCAGTTGAGTGAGTTGAGTCACAGTCATATTGTAATTGTATACATTTTATCTTGTGCCAATAATTTACTAACTGTTTGTTCATTTTAACATGATTCTGAAGCATTTTGATTAAAATCGCTTGAATCACTTGACTGTTCATTTTGACTTTGACTGACTTCTTCGGGTTCATTTTCCAGTAGAAGTAACAGTCTCTCATCATTATTGATCGTCTCATAATTTCATTCGCAGAGAGATCCAATTCCGAAATGGAAGAGTTTCCAAATGAAGTGGAAGTTCCATGTGCCCTTGAGTAAGTCACTTCCACCTGTTCATAATTAAAAACGCTAGCTAAAGCTAAACTGTGATTGAAATTATTGAATTCGTAGGAATCCAGAGCCTCCTGTAACAATCAGAAGACAAGACATGATGGAAGAACTGCGCTGCCCAGTCTGTACGGAACTGTGCACTCCACAAATCTACAGCTGTAACAACGGTCATCAGCTATGTAATATCTGCTGGGAAAGACTCTCAGTTTGTCCGCAGTGCAAAGCTGAGAAAGGGGCAAGGAACATCTTTGCAGAAAAGTTCATCGAGAGTCACATAAAGCTGTGCCAATACAATTCCAATGGATGTCGAGGAAGTGACTGGATTGAAAACTCTGTTCAGTTTCAAAACCATGAGGGCAACTGCAAATACAGGTAGACTATTTTTCATGTTTCTTCAATCCCCTTAACGAGTGAAGCTCACAATTCAACCAATTCCAGAAACATCCATTGCTGGATACCGAACTGTACCAGTAAACTGATTGGCCCAGAAGCTTTGGCTCACCACTGGGGAACACAGCATGAGATATCTTACTTGGATTGCGAAGAAAATTCCGTGGTCGTGATTGTCAATCCTGACAACGGTATGTGTCAGTCCTTTCTTCCCAAACTACTTCAGTTTCCTAATATTAAATCCTGAAACTTAAATGCAACATTCGTGTTTATTCAACAGTCTACCAACCAAAAGCTTTCCATTTGAAACGGGATGGAAACTCATTTCTCGGAATTGTTGAGATTTGTATGAGGAATTTTAATGAAGTTTCATGCCTAGCGTATGTCTACGGCTACAGTCCGAGAGATACCTTGGATTTCTACAAATACACAATTACAGTAAGACTCTCATTTAGTAAATAATGTATTTTTTCAATTAGCTAGCTTAATGTTGGTCCTTGTATGTATCACAGATCAAGTACCAAGAGAACGAAGGACAGGGAACCAGAACAGAATCGTGGACAGGACTGGTTCATCACGAAAGTGTGTCACCAGCTGAGATTTCCCAAGACGAGCGATTCTACTGCATCATTCCAACTAATCCAGGGAATGATTTGCATCCTCCTCACCAGACGTTCGATTTAGACATTAAAATCTCCACATCCAAACCAGCAGTTCGCAGTCGACAGTCATCACTTCAAATGTAAACTTGATTCCATTCAACTACCCCAGTAACATTTATATTAAGTTTAATTTAATTAATTAATTTCTGATGTTCAAATTGATATGATATTTATTTCAAAGTACTTCGACACTGATATTATGCTTTTTAAAACACTTTCCACATTAGATCAAAATAATTTGTGATATTGTACATTACTAAATTGCAAATTACTACTAGCTGTAAATAAACTTTATATCTTAGATTGGATTTTGTTCACAATATCCTTCCAGTACGAGTCTCTTTCATATCCCTGCGGTGTTTGCGACATAGCTAATTGCAAGTTCTTGTAAACTTGACCATCACTTTTGCCCAAGCAAGAATTCAGAATGAAATCTGGAGGAGCAATCGCATCAACCAAAGCTACAGCATCAGGTTTAATTTCTTCACACAAAAGCAGAATTCCCTCGCGAATTAAAGTTGCTGCTGTGGGACCTTTAGCGAATCCACCTTGGTACAAACTCGTCAAGTGTTTCTCCAAACTCCAATACCCGAAGAGCAGGAGGAGTCGAGTAAGAACTCTCCGAATTTCAGGAAGTATCTGTGGATCTTGGAGTCTTTTCCAGAACATCTCCATTACGTAGTGTTCAATGTAAGCTAGCGACAGAGTTCGGGCTTTGTAAACTTGTGAGTCATTTTTAGACATAAACGCATCCCTCCCTTCCTTTCGAAGTGTCTGGAACTTCTCTGCAGACGACCGCAGAAGCCACGAAACAAGCCATTTGTAAGTTTCCAAAAGAGTTTCCGGTTTGAGTAATTCCTCCACATTTCTGGCATTGAAAGACTTCGACTTTCCTCTCAGAAAGCTTAAGGATCCCAACGGACCTTCGTCTGAAAAGTCTTTTGATTTCGATTCCAACCACAATTTGATCAACCAGTTGCTTGCTTGTTGCAGCAGAACATTGTTATCTCCCTACAGAAAACAATTATCAGGTTCACCAACTAACTTTATGTTAAAACTGATCAAAAGTGCGAACAGTTTACCTCATAAGTACAATTGCTATCGTTATCATCCCGAACAGCTCCGATTCCCGCAGCTCTCAAGTAGCCGTGACCTCCACAAGCTTCCCTGGATTCCTGCACCGCATCTCTCGCCAGCCAAGACGCCAGAGGTTTAGCAGAAGAAGACGTAGCGTGAATTTCAGCCCCACGTTTAGCAGCCAACTCCTTATTTTCTTCTCCCATAAATTGGCTGAAGATGTGACTAGCTAGAATCATGTACGACTCATCGGCATACGACCTCATTACATAAGCAGCAGCGAGATATGGAAACAATCTCCACTGCTGCATTTGGTACTCAATCACAGGCATTTCCTCTTCCCCTGCCTTCCCAAATTGTTTGCGAAGGGCGCTGTAGCGGATGGCAATGGGAATGACTTTGATTATGTTTGCTGTGCACATCCACACAATTCCAACTCTTCCTGAAGATAAGTTTCCCAACGAAGCACCTGACACATTGATAAAACCATTTTTAGGATTTATCAACTTCTTAACGCATCTTAAAATTAAAAATCTTACCAAATCGCTTGTTAGGGTCTGAATATGGTGTTACATAAGTTCCAGTCTCGGAGACATCTGCACTTTTGTTCAGCAGTGCATCTCGGGACACCGGATAATGATCGAACATCATGTAGCTGCAAAAGTGCAGGAATATTTTAGCTACTTAGCTTATCTCAACATTCCGAGATTCCACTAACATTGAGCTCACCCATTGTCAAGTCCATTCAGGCCCACTTTTTCCCCCATATCTCCGATGATAACCCCAGGAAAGGGAATCAAAGTGGTGGGACTTCGGATGGGAACCACGAAGCAGTGGAGTCCGTGACATTTTCCATCCGGAGTGTACAACTGAGCGAAAACTGCTGCGTGTGTCGCTGACTTCCCTATTTAGTTTAGAATCAAATTAAGTAATAATTACTTCATGAGCAATCACGGCTGCAATAATGAACAGTCTTACCTAAGTTTCCAGACCAAGTTTTAGCTGCTTCGAAATCTGGAGTGTGTAAAATGTACTGCTGAGTTTTGGGATCAAATCGAGCTTCAGTTCGCATCGCCCTTGTGTTGGTTCCTACATTTGTAATGCACAGCTATAATTAGTGTCTAACATATCTTTTGAATGATCTAATTAACTTAAAACTATTTTACCATGAGACATCTCTGTCAAACAGAAGCAGCCAAAGATCTACAAAAGAGAGCATACATTTAAAATAATCTGAAATCGACAAAAGACAATCTTTGCAATCACCTTTTCATCCATCACATCCTCCAGAATCTGGTAGTGTTTTTCCGTGCCTTGTCCTCGGATTGTGTTTTTAAAGAAGTCAAACAGCAGCGATTTCCTCGCACTCACAGACCAATTGTATTGACCTAAGGCTACGACCAAATGGATACCCTGATGGATAGAGAGTCACCAAGATTTTTAAATGTAATCCCGAGGATGTTGTTTACTCAAAGGGGAGTTTACCAGTAAAGGATTATCCAGGAATTGATCTTCTGATAAAAACTTGTAATCACAGATTCGCAATATTTGCATCATTGCCCGTTTACGAGCTTCTTCCATTGTTGGCTTTAGAGGCGAGTGAGCGAAAACTGGGTCATTCTCTAAAGTTTTCCACACTTTGTACTGTGGAGAAGAAAATGTGTTTAAAAAAATGGCAAGAATTAGGATGAAAACGAAACCTCTATGGATGAGTCTAATAGCATTCTATCTGCCTATATCTACAATGCAACCTGTCTTTGAAACACCAGAACTCATAACAACATCAGCCTAAATCCTTCCCCTTCAGAGGATTTGAGATTTAAGTGTCACAGAAGCTTCGAATGAAACTAGTTACGAGATCTGTGGTCTACTTCCAATTGTACGTGGTGGATTATTTCAAAGGTATCCACCACGCAGCTTAACTTCAGCAACTTGTCTTATTCCACGCTTCTCCAGACGACTTCGTGATGGTGAGAGTTGTGAAGAGTTCAGCACAAGTTGGATGGATTCCAATGCAACCGTCGAAATCTTCTTTAGTAGCTTTAAGACGTACTGCCAATGCGAATCCCTGAGTTACTTCCCCAGCATTCGGTCCGAGGTAATGGAATCCCACTACTCGTTCATTCTCCGTCTTCAGACAAATTATTTTCGAATAGCACAGCTTCTTGTCCCTGCACAAAACGAACCAAGCGTACTTTATTGAATACACAATAATTTTCAGGCCCCACAGAAAACTATAAAACAAGACGTACCTCGCAGGAAGAGTAAATTCCAACGGCTGAGCAGTCAAATGATAAACTTCGATGTTTTCTTCCCCATAAATCTCGGTCGCATCTTCCTCAGCATATCCAACACATCCGTATTCCAACGGAGTGAACACAGTCGTAGCCACATTGACGTAGTCCACCAACTCGGAACTTCCTCCGTAAAGTCTGTTCACAAGAAGCCTCCCTGCTTGAATCGCCACTGGAGTCAGCTCCGGCCGACCATCCGCTACATCTCCAATTGCAAAAATATTTCCTGCAGAAGTCTCTTCACTTTCGTTCGTGAGAATTTTCCCATTGTCAGGATTCACTTCTACTCCTGCTTTTCCCAACTCCAAGTCGAGTGTGCAAGGATCTCTTCCAACTGCGAGGACAATCGTGTTAAACACATCTTCAGCTGTCTCATGAGTTTCCACATATTCGTAAGTGACCAGCAACTGTGGAGGAGTTCCCTCTGAGACTTCTTCAATTTGCACAGGCAACGTTCCTCTTAAAAGCTTAACTCCGTGCTTCTCCAACACTGTCCCTATGATTTCAGCTATTTGTTGGTCAAAACCACGCAGCAAAATGGATCTCACCATGACTGTCACATCCAATCCTATTCCTGCAAGAAATCCTGCACATTCCAGAGCCACGTAGGAACCTCCAACAAGAAGAACCTTCCCTGGATGATGAGGAAGGGAGAAGATGTCGTCAGATGTGATGCAAAACTCTCCAGGGCTTCCACCAGGAATGTTGAGATATCGCGGTCTTCCACCCACAGCGATTAGAAAGTGGGCTGCAGTAATTGTCCACGGCTCTTCTCGCTTGTCATCGGACAGGGACAAAGTGTGAGGGTCTGTGAAACTGGCGAACGCGTTGAAATAATCGACATTGTCTTTCTGGAGAGTCACTTTGTATCCCCAATTGAGGGACTGGATGTATTCTTGAATCGCTGTGACCATCTTCTCCCAGTCATGAGAGACTTCTCCACCAACATTCCATCCGAAGAAGGATGAATCCTCGATTCCCTGGCCCAAGAGGGCTGCTTGGTGCATAAGCTTCTTTGGAATACATCCCACGTTAACACAGGTTCCTCCAAGGCCCCAAGTAGTTCCTGCAGGACTGGGCTTAACGTAGTCACACAGTGCAACTCTCTTTCCCAACTTGGAAGCTCTCTTTGCTGCTGCGAGACCTCCAGAACCTCCTCCGATGACACACAAGTCGTAGTCGTATTCGAATTCCATGCTGATGTTCAGCGGGGAAAGTTCACCTGTGCGTGGACGGTTTTCGTTCAGCTTCCCAATTGTCACTCCCATTGTAACTGGAGAGACTTATGAGCACTTAACTAATTGACACAAACTGTTAATTGTAGTTTGTGTAATGAGCTAAAATCCTTAATAGCTAAACATGATTTCCCACTACAGTTGCTACCAACAGAAGGACAGAATTAACCGAAAGTCACCTCGAGTATAACCGCGTGTATGTGCTTAATGTGTGCTTTGCATTTAAAATTGACAGGTGAAAAGACATATCAATCAAATTGGGCTATTGGGAACTCGTATTTTCAATTAGATGATGACAGCTACTACTTGATTAATTACCCTTTGATACAACCTCACCGAAATGTTCTACTACAAAACACTGAACAACATTATGCTACAACAAAAAGAAAGTCACTTACTTTAAAGCGCATTATAGCTTCACCCTCTATGTAAACTTTCATTTGTTTCCAATCGAAAGACGCTTGTTTCCTGTATCGGTCCAATGGTCCGGGAGGAAAATCCCTGAGGATCTCCTCATCCGTTACTTCTGCTGGCTGATAAGTCGAACTCATTTTTCTTCTCTGGGGTTTCAATAAATACGAGAAGAATGTTGGTTTATTAATTTATTTTAGAAACAGAAATCTTTAAATATTAATCGCCCTCCACAAAACCATTTACTTAGTTCTACAACCTACAAGAAATGTTATTGGTCTAGTGAGATAAGATGTACAAGTGGATTAAAAAGGTCAAAGTCCACGGGACGCCTTATCGTTCGTTCTTTCGTCAAAACATTAAATATGAAAGAAGTTCGTTCTTGTCCTTTCCATTTCCATATGAGCATAAATGCTCCATCCATTCATTAGGTGATTGTGGTATTTACAGCTGTAATTCAGTTCGCATGGCCTAACCATTGACTTATCATCATCATCATATGTTATGCGTCAGCCACACAAAACTTCCTCATTGGTTAGCAGGTGGCTTATTTATGCTACTATTAATATAAATAATGTTGAATGTTGAGAAGTCAATGAACAACAAGAAAACTAAGGAATAATGTATGACATAATAATTAAGGTATTGAAACAAAGAACATTTTATTAAATTGCTTCGATCGTAGGAATGCAAGTAAACCATCAATCCATTTGTGTCTGTGCAAAATCTTTTTGCATCTCCCGTTTCCTCGCATAAAGCCAAAATGACCGTAAGATTTTAATAGCGATCACTCTCCACGTTTTAGGAAAGAATAGTGTCGACCAAAAATGTACAAAAATGAGCATTCTGTGTGGAATCCATAAAGCACTCTTTTCTTCCAGTCCAATTGAATTCACAGCCATCTTTACAAACTTGTCAGGTCCAGGAACCCAAAAAGTACTTTCTTTCATTTTACTAAGATTCGTTGCAATATATCCGGGTAACAGAAACTGGAAAAAAATTCCCCGATCTCGATATTCATCTGCCAGGTTCTCCGTGAATTTCTCCATGAAAGCTTTGGTTCCACTGTACAAGGAAAACCACGGACAAGGAGCTGTGCACGTGATGGATCCAACGTTGACTATAACACGACGTCCTTTTGTTGCCCCTCGCTGCCTTTCAATCATTCCTGGAAGGACTATTTCCGTCATCATCGTCACACTCATTATGTTCGTGTAGATCGTGTCCTGGATGAATTTGGGTGAGGGGAGTCGGTGAAAGTATTCTGGTGATGGATAAGACATCCCTACGTTATTTATGAGGATTCCTATGTCCATTCCTTCCAAGGAACTTCTTATTCTGTCGTATATGTCTGTACAACTGAAATCCACATCAATCACTTTCGTTTTAATGTTAAATTCGGTCTCCAGCTGATTTGCTAATTTCTCCAATCTATCAAACGATCGGCTCATTAGAACCAAGTTCAGTTTACGTGCTGCAAGTTCTTTGCAGTAGGACAATCCAATTCCATCTGAGGCTCCAGTCACCACTGCCCATTTTCCAGTCTTCTTCAGATCGATTCCATGACCCAGCCAGACTCCAACCCAAGTTGAATAGATAAATTCAAGTAATTGGTGTAAGAAGAGACATGTGAAAATAACGCTGAAGTTTAATCCAAGGAATTCCAACAGGTTTAAACTTTTTGTGTATGTCAAGTAAAATACGAAAGAGAAATGAAGTGCAATTGGAACTAACGGCCGAAAAAACTCATTTCCAATCATTTTAAAGAATTTTCTGCACCTCTTAAAAATTTAAGTAAGGAAGGAGAGATAAATTTGGAATTGAGATTTTGTCGAGCTTCACAAAACGAATGATTAGGGTTGGGATTTGATGTCTTATTCATAAAGAATAGAGACTTGAGCTGGCTGCTTATCTTCATTATATTTTAAATTGGCTATTGTCTTTTAAAGTAATTTTCCTATTTTACAAAGTAGTTTACCTCCTACGAGTAAATGAAAACATCAATTGAAACATTGCGTGTCACTGGTTCTTCACTGTCTCCAGCTGACAGATTAATTGAGAAACATGGGAAAAATTCCGGTTCTCACTGAGAGGTGCTTAAGTGGGTTTCATTCGTCAGAAAAATGCTCAATTGTCGTGAGTCTTACTTAAGCAATTAATTAGATGTATGCTTGTTGAAAGAACTTGGGTGATTAACAATGACCTCCTACGTTCACTCTGAAAAATCCTATGTGAATTTTTATTAAGTGTTTAATACTGAAATAATGGCATTTGAAACGTCAGCTCATTAACATAATGTAAATTCAGAGCCACATAAATATACTTAATTAATTAACTTAGTTAATTCTTCATACTCTTTTAGCACAGCCACCGTCTCTTTTGCAATGTTAGCTGCCCGGTCAGGATTTCGTTCAATCCACCGCTTGATCGCATTTTGGAACATTTCTTGTAACGACTCGGGAGTTGGGTTCTCTCCGAGGTTGCTCATGTCCATCTCTTTCATCGCTCCTAGAGTAGACATTGTCATCAGCACCGAAAAGAAGCCTAAGCCACTCCTCTTTTTGAAATCTCCGAATAGGTCCTGAAATTGAAACGCAATTGAGTCAGTCACACCAACTCAAAATAAAAAATCCCATGTCATTTTCATAATGCTTACTTCAAAGGTAACTGAGCAATCAGCATTGAGTGAATCACAAGTTGCCTTAAAACTTGTCAAATACTCCTGAAGTAAATCTTTAAGGTGAGCCCTTCTGACCTCGGGTTTCAAACTGGTGAACAAGTAATACGCAAGGTCCATGCATGGAGACCCAAATCGTGTGATCTGAGGTTTCAAAGGTACATTTTAAATATAATAACTCAACTGTCAGCTTAAGTTTTGTTTTCTTCATTTTCAACATACCTGAAAGTCTACCAACATGTGTTCCTCAATTTCTTTCTTTGGACTCATCTTGAACATCATATTGTTATTCCAGCAATCTCCATGATTTAGAGCGAATAGAGGATCACTTGGGTTTAAAGACAGACCCCGTTCAACTACCTCATACGTGTTCCCAAGATATGCTGTCAGTTTTGTGATTGTCTCTTCACCTCCATCCACAGGATACTCCTAACAATTCAATAATGTCTTTCTCATGAAACTAACACGGTCATTAAAATTGACAGTAATTTGCATGGCTATTTACCTTAAGAATATTAATACACGTAGCGAGTCCACTGTCAAACACATTTCGAATGTATGGGCTCTTCTCCACGTCAAACAGCAACTCACGAGTCACGAGTTCCCATTGTTTCTTGAACTTATCAACTCCAGATTTCTGAGCCATTGCAAACGAAACAGCATGGAACTTTCCAAGATTCCTCATCGCAAATCTAATGATCACAATGAACGCATGAAGTCATATGCTACCTAAATAATGGGCACATTTATTAATTCCATGTGCTTTTACTGGGACGTGGGATAGTCTTGCAAATCCAGTTTAGGAACCATCGTGTACCCGTCATTCAACATGACATTGTCCAAAACAATGAATTCCGCATCTCCATACAGACATTCCGGAAAGAACGTAAGAATTTCCGATCTGAAAGTTAAAAGCACACATTTCATAGGATATTATCAATATCAATGAAACTCCAAAAAAATATTATCAAGTTACCCTGATTGGCTCTTGCAGAATTCTCGTGCAGCAGGAAGGAATTCGGTGTAGAAGGAAGCTTCATTTTCCATGATTTTTATTTCGTTAGCCGAGGAAGAATCCTTTTGATAGTTAAAATACCTTTTGGCAAAAAGATATCTTGGTTTCAACTTAGCATTCTTGAACTTCACTTCCACGTACAAAGTAGCAGTGGCCATGTGTTCTCCCTTCAGATGGTCAGGCTCATGCATAATGACTTCCTCGACTTCATCCTGGGTATTTATGCCATTGTCTTTCAATATTTGGATGATCTTTTCCTTCAGCTGTCCATCGGCTATATCCTGGCTTGCCATCGTGAACTGTTTTAAAACACAGATATTGTGATATTTTCCTTACAAAGAGGATACTCTTTGGAGGCACTTACAACAGCAACGAAGGAGTTCAGTCGAACAATTAATTGCAATACTGACAGGAGAAGAGGAGTAGTTAACTTTTCAGGCGTGTTATTTTATGTAAAGGCAACTGCTACAGCCACTTGAAACCGTGTAGCAAGAGTGATGTGAGTGAGTAACTTTGGATTTTTATGCTGGACTCATCGATGGCTAAATGAGACAATGATTATATAGCCTTGATATTCTTTTTTACACGGAATCTGTAGAATGGTAACCGTTTTGCAATGCACAATATCTCCATGTACCATTTGAAGTTTGAAGTGATGGCTAATGCAAAAACTGGTGTTTCTATTGTGCTTCATATGCCTATGCTGCCTGGAGACCTCCCTTCCTTTTTTGCCTTTCTACTCTAGGACCGTCTGGGTCTGTTAAATGTACTTGATTATTGCATGCGAATGGCTGAGAGAAATGTTATCTAATCAAACAAAAAACGGATCTCGGTGTACACAAATAAATTCTTGTGTGTCATTATGAGTCATCGAAACTTGAATCGAGTAATTTGATTTGCTGTAGTCTGTCGGTTTTTACCATATATGGTCGCTTCCACCGACAACTCAGCTCCACCAGGTGTAAACAGTTTTTGCTTAGTCAATATTCACTTCATTTGAGTACATCTCTCGGACCGGACTCACCACCGGACGTTGTAGCATGTAGAAAGGTGTTAATTGATTTTTGGATCATGACGCGATGTGGTAATAACGAAAACCTAGCTTTTCGCAAACAAGATACCTATTCAATTCTTCGCGTGTATATTATTAATGCGCTAAAAGTTTAATACACAATCTCACCCTTGCATACATGACATTAGCAAAGGTACACTTGATTACCTGACTAGATTTTATTGAACATCACGCTTAATTTTACTAATTAATTTTCAATTGTGAGAACCAGAAATGAGGTCCCTTAATTTTGAATTGCAATCATCCAAGATAGCTTATGCTCACAGAACCAGCTCAAAGAATATAAAGCAGCAAAAATTGTAAATCAATTGAATATTTACTACTCATCTTTCGCGATTTCAAGGGATTTTTATTTAGTAGTTTTAGTATTGAACTGAATGTTAGTTAAAGTCTCGTATTCCTTAACAGCAGCAACAACTTCGACTGCTATTTCAGCAGCCTTCTCCGGGTTCCGGTCTACCCAATTGTCTATACAGCTGTTGAACAATTTATCAAAAGCTTTGGGATCGGGATTGTCAGCAATAAGATCG
>JAQIWW010000023.1:0-24926 GCA_034696865.1 Isotomurus unifasciatus
TAATATCTAGATCTTGACAGTCCTTTACTACTCGCAGGAATCTCTGCTTTAGTGTCGAATTCGCTTCAGGAAAGAATTTTTCGAACATCGTCTCTAATTGAGATTTATTGGGGTAGTCGAGAAGGACCTGATAGTCCACTCGTCCTGGTCGAATAAGCGAGCGATCCAATCGCTCAGGATGATTAGATGTCATAAAAATTATGAGCCCATCCTCTGCAGCTCCCACGCCATCCAGCGCGTTGTAAAAACCAGAAATACTCAGTGTAGCTCCAGTTCTTGACGAGTAAGCGAAATTGTTTGATGGTTCCTCAATGGCATCGTCGTCAGTGATACGTTTGTGAAATGCAGCTTCGACTTCCTCCATTAAAACGATGCTTCGTTTTGGGGCACGATTGAGTAACCGGATGATGATTTCGTCAGTCAGCCTTTCAGACAGAGGAAGCACAGATATGTCATATCCAATATTTCCAGCGATGGCTTTCACTAAGCTGGACTTTCCACAACCAGGAGGGCCGTGAAGAAGGTACGTCTTCCTCCATGGAATTCCCTTCTTGACGTACCACTCTTCTTGACTAAGGAATTTGTTCACATCGTCAAGCAAGTTCTCTCCCAGGTTATTGGCTAACGCTAAAGTTTCCAGAGGACGCTTGGTACTCTGGAGCTTCAGTGCCTCCCACCCAGTAAGCTGGGAATCCGGGTAGAAGACGCTAATTTCGTGCTTTCTATATCGCCTTACGAAACGAATAGGTTTAGGTTTAGCACTTTCGACGAGCCTTCGCACGACCTCTGCGTTTCCTGAGAATGTCGTAAATCTTAAAGTTTCTGTCCCGCTTTCACACAAGATTCTTTGCATGCGAATGAAGCAGTTTTGGTATCGAAAATAATGTGATCCGAGTTCTGGTATTTTGTGGTATTTATGGAGGAGCTTAGAGGATGAAGGATTGTGTCTCGGTTCATCATCGTCGGTTGTTTCAACTTCACTTACTTCTCCTCTTATTCTTCTCGATAATGTTTCTGACGACAGTATCGAATTGTCGAACTGATACCGATAGGTCTGTAAGTACTCAAAGTTTTGAAGGTCTGGGATATTTTTCCCGAGCCATATTAGTAAACTTCTGTAATGTTTGTTTTCGTCTTGGGTTCCCCTTATGCTTATAGCAATGACAAACCTCTTCACTAGCCACACTAGCCAGTATGCAGTAAATACTCCAAGCACTCCGAAGAAGGATACGGCTAAGATGGTTGAAACGCACAGGTCCATTATTGTAGAAATGTATGATTTTTATAAACTACACTGCACTAGAATGAAGTGAAGTACTTTTCAGGACTGAACCAATTAGAATTAATAATATCGATTGCAGCGAAGTCTGTTTAACACAAATAATTATTGTAATTCGGAATAGAATCTAGACGATCATTATTTGTTAGCATATCAATCCGGAAAACTTTACTGTCATGATGGTTTATCATCAAACCACATGAACGCTGTGAAAGAGCGTAAATTGTGAGCTTACTACTATTTTACTACGAAAGATGATGATATTGCAGTCTTAAAGTTTTGTGTTACGAGAGCTGGCAAAATTGGTACTGAAGTGGAATGAGACAGGATAAACTGATTTTCCCTTCAGGCAACGTTCACGTTCCAAGAAAACACAACAGCCTACTTAGTTTTTCGTGGAATAGAGAGCTAGAGAAATTGATAAATTGATTACACTAACACTAGTTCAATGAGGCAGGAGGACAATATGATATTAGCTTCAGCGAACATACAGGTTCCAAGGAACCACAAACTTGTTTGAATTTACATTGAACAGAGTGACGCTGTTATTGCAACTACGTCAGTCATCAATTCATCATGTAAAATTCACGACCTTTTTCAGAGATGATGCAATGCTACCAGCAATTAGGCATGCAAAAATTTCCACGCAATACCCACAGACTACAGACACGCAGCCTCTAACAGTCGCACATGAGTGCCTCGTCCAGTTTTTTCTCCAGACTGCCAGTTGGTTGTACAGTAAAAAATTACTGGAGATTAGTACGTCCATTCATCAATGAATTTCTATTACTATTCATTCATTTCTGCTGCAGTGCATTGCATAAGATCCTGTGAATAATGTACGAATGTGCCTGCTAAACTGCTTGGTTTCTTTCTGCAAAAGAAACTGGCTTTTTTCAACTGTACTATTTATGCATTTCTTTTTATTGATTAGACTCGACTGACCAACATTCAATTAATATGTATTATTTTTAAATATTTTATTATTAGTGATTCGCATGAAGTACATTTAACTTCAAGGCTTCGTCTGGGTACCAATCTCTTTTCCACTTCAACCGAACTTTCCAATAGTTTTCTTCGTCGACTGCTGCAAGCCAGTCTCGCTTTTTCTCCTCGGCCAAAACCTGCTGCAAAGCTTTGGTCAAAACTTCTGGGGGAACTTGGTAAAAGTTTTCCTCCTCGGACTTCGGTGTTGTTCCGTTCTCTTCGATTGCCGTCCTCATTGATACATTCTGCGTTCGAATGTCGTCCATACTCGTACCAGCAGACATTAAGATACTGGGACCACGAACGCTAATGGATCCTCTGTCGTCTCCTTTAGAGCTCATGTCATCAGATCCCTCTACTTCCAGGGAGCTGCTTTCTTCTACCTCGGCATCTTCAGTGCCTGTAGACTCCGTTGCGAATATTTTTGTGCCTCCTGGCCACACCTGTTACAACCAACTTTGGGTTATTTCAAAATCTTAACGAGAAGTCGAGACTGAGATAAAAATAATGGGCTTACAGTGACATTCAGAGGTCCATCCGTAGTTCTATGAAGCCTGAAGTTCGGTGGAGGTCGGACTATCGCTCTGTGAAGCTGAGACTTTTGCCATAAGCGTTTTTCAACGAGGTATCTATAGTCCGTCGTCTTAGTCAAATAATCAGCTTCTCTCACAGCCTTGATGTGACCTTGGAGGTGACATTTCTTCAGAAGTTTGTAGAACTCTCTCTCGTGAATTTCGTTCTGGAATAAAGCACAGTAATACGAGTTATGTCCGATAACAACGATAAATTAATCCTTCAGCTCATTGCTAGAAAAAGATAATTCTATTGTGCCTTTTCCGTGTCTCGCTGAATGAGATACCGTTGCGTCTCAATCACTGCGGTCACTTTGTTCTCGGCAACTTTCAGTAAAAGTTCCATTGTCTTCCTATCTGATGGCAGAAAAGGAAATTCCACAGCTTCCAACTCCGCGTTAATTTCATTCCAAACCTCACTTCTTTTTAGATCCAAAAAGTTGATAATTATTTGCATTGTCACCTGTATTTGGAAGTGAGATTATTAGTAATCAAATTTAATCAATCAGGATATCATTATACATTCATTAGTGTAAAATTGGATGTCTTTGTTTGCAGTTTTTACCTGGTTCTTAAGACTGAGGCCATCAAAAAGCTGAGCTTCGGTATTAACTGTTTTAGTTATTTTGTTGACAAGCAAGTAAATCTTCGGCCTCACTGATCCTGTCATGTCAAGGCTAGACGGTCCGGCGTAGTCTGAGGGAGTCAGTCCCTTGACTTCGTATTCACGGGCGAACTTGCTCTTCAATGGGTTATTAATGCCTGCAAGACCATAATTAATGATATTAATGAATGAGATGTCATTAAGAATTTTTAATTTCGTAATTAAGTCGTGTCCCTTGAAGTCCTTTTGAGAAGAGACAAAAGCTTGAATAATTTGTGCGAATAAAATGAGCATGAATTTAGCAATTTCTACTGGCTATTAATGGATTTCAACTTTAATGCAATACAATAAAGTAATCATGAGGATAATCATCATGTTGGTAGCTTTCTACATTATTCATTATTATGCAATTTTTTGATATGGTCAGTCATAACCACCGTTATTACTCACATGTGGCTTTTATTAAACCTGCCTCAAAACGGCTTTTGATGTGTAATCGTCAGAAAATTGTTTTTCTTCTTGAGTGATAAACCAGACTAATTCAAAATTAAGCTGTTTTCATTCGGAAATACTTAAACATTAAAGCAGAGCTCACATGTGTATGCATAGTTGATTGTGTAGTTGTGTGCACTGCATTGCATTTAATTACAATTTCTGTAACGAAAATAAAGCTTGCCATTTTTGCTACATTTCTCCAAACCGAAGACACTTTTATGGTTGTACGATTCTTTTGTTGACACCAAACAAAATTTTAAAATGGTCATGTCTCGTGTGTGTCATTCAACAAGTGTCACAATATGTGACACAATGAGGCACGTAAAGGTGTCCAAAATAATCTCGTCGTCTCACGTTGGAATCAATTCGTTTGCGCTTTCATTAACTCACAAAGCCGCAATAATCTCACCTCACACGCGTCTCTGCTAATTTATCTGATAAATCACCTTCTTCAATTGAAGTTAATGCATGCAATTCCGTAACAAAGTAACAAAACCCCAACTGCGACTCATCATTGGTGTTACTCAATACATTATTATTTATAGACTTTTGAATCGCATCATTTTATTAGGTGGTTTTGATGCTGTAGGAGTCATCTTGATGTTGTGACCACTTGACCGATTTATTGAAGGACCATTTGATTGAAGCAGACTCAATTCATTATTTCGAGTTTCTTATTCATTCGCCATTATTGGGTTTCTGATTTGCATTTAACTTTTCATCAACGACCAGCGTGTCAAGGTTTTTTATAATTTAATTGGGTTTCGTGAGACTGAGTATATACAAAGGAAGGAAACTAAATAACTATATTGCAAAGGAGTAGTTGTAAAGGAGCTATTTGCACACTGGATTTAATTAAGAGAAATTGAGAGGATTAAACAATTAACTTATTGTACAGATAGACAGTGAGAACTCGTAAAAATTAACAGCTTCGTACAAGTTCCTTGCGTAAAGGCTCAAACTAGACTCTCAGAATGTTAATAGTAACTTACTACCTTTTTAGAAGATATTAGTCAGTTCAATTTCGAGTACATATTCGTATTTTTGAGAGTTCATTAACAATTGAAATCTTAAACATGCCTATCTACAACCTCCTTGTCTTGTTAATTGTTCATCCATACTACTTTTGTTTGACATGACATTTGAATACGATATGTGTTTTATGAATTACACAATCGGAGCAAGAGAGGATATTTCCATTTTAGTAGTGTAACATTATCTGCATTACTATTTCATCATGGATATTTAAGTCATGCATCAAGTGTCAAAAACATAATCATCTCGTCAAAAATAATTTGAGTAAAAGAGTTTAATGGCTTATGTAGAAGAATAGAGGAGAGCATAACATGTACATATTATTATGTATCAGAGGTATCGGGTGTGCTTGCTACTTATAAACATGACCCCAACATGCAATCACTGCCTGCATTGATCAAACAGCAATCGTGATCTTAAGATCGATTGTTCACTTGATAAGAGATTTTGTGTAAGACTTCTTGATGTCCTCTTGTCACTGCATGTCGTCACATGATCGATATCTTATCAATAATCAATTTGGATTTGTTTCTGAGAAAAATCGAGGAAATCGTGATATCCGCTTAATTCTGTGCAGTTTAGATTTTCAGAGTCTGATGAGTACAGACTATTAAAGCTTAATGGGAAGATGGCTTTTTATTAACACAATCAACATTTGTGTGCTTATTACTACTTCCGTCTTTATACTCTCTAATAGTTTTGTTGTTGCATCTTGAGTCCCATTGGATGCAAGTATTGATCGTTAATAGCTGACTAATCCGTACTTTTACTTTCTTTGATAAGTCCGATTGAAAAAGCAATGAATAGCTCTAATGATACGTGATTGGCGAGTGCATTGCAAATAATTAAATTCTCTACAGAGACGACTTCCTTCTACACCTCAAAACGACTCGTCTAGATGTTCAACCTCCTAAAGTGACAAATTACTCGCATAGAATAGATGCAATTTTCCAAAAGTGGCTATCAACTCACCAAATCTGTCAAACAAACATGTTAATGCACTTCACAATCAAAGACATTTCCCCAACAAACACGATACACAAGTGTGGCTAATAATTAAAGTAAAACTGCAATGATTGCAAATTGCAGTGATTAATGACACAGTGCATTTCCATTTTCCAAGTAAGAAAGGAAATAATTTGCTTTCAATTGTTATGTCATTTGGATGTTTCTATTTCTAGAAAAACTTGTGGGTAGTTTTCATCCGTCTTTTATGTAATCAGTGGGTCTTTGTGGATCTCATTTCCCATGAAAGTTTCTGCCACTGAAGTGCAGCAGTAGCAAAGTCTTTTTGTGTCATTCTTCTTCTCCAAAGTTGGAGCGAATCTTCTCTTTTTCAGAATCACAAAAGGACTGCATACGAAGGAGAGGATCTCGAATATTACAAAAATATTATTCTTTGCCCTGAAGGAACACACTCATCTCCTCATTATTGAGTTCATTGCTAACAAATAAAATGAATTCCACGTGAAAAAAACCACAAGTGCTGGTGGTGGTGGTGATTGTTGATAGTGGCAGTGGGAGACAACTTGAGAGAAGTGTAAAAATAACAATAATATAAACACAATAGTGACACAATTAAGAACAAGAGATGGAAGGAAGGACCTACTCGTCAAATTTTGTATTATGCATGTGCTTTTTTGGTAGTGACTCAGGCTCAACTAGCAGAGACAATCCTTAAAGTCTTAAAGTCTCTAGGGTCCTGGGACACAAAAACCTGTGGTACTTGTGGCTGTGGCATCCAAAGCCATCGTATAGCCTTCCTCATTAAGTAACTTTAATGCAAACCTCATCTCCAATTGAAGTCATTGAACAACTTTATTAAAATGAAATGCTAAGTCATTCTTGTTTTCTTTAAAAACAACAAATATGCAAAAACCATGTAACAGACAAAATTGTAAACAGAAACTTTCGTAATAAGATGAATCGATATTCCATGCTTGAAATTTATTGGAGGTGGTGGTGGTGGTCTTTTTAGTCTTCTTGTGTCTTGGAATGTAAAATATTCTAAGAGCAGTACTCTTATCATTTGTGTGATTAGGAGATAACGTCTGACAATCAGTTTATCCGTATGCTCTCCCACTAAAAACTTTCCCAAATTGAATTGCATTCATGTGAGATGACTGCCCTGCATTAAGAAAAACATCCCAAACAATTAGCTAAGCAAATCTGTCATTTAGCAACCCATTATACACTACTTAATTATTACAGCAAGTCTTTATTCTAAATTCTTGAGGAACTTCATTCTTCATTTAAGCTGAGCTGTGGGATGGACTACTGACCACTGAAATTAACTCTCTTCTTCATTTAGTTGTCTCTTTTAGTTAGGTACACCGGCATTGTGTGCAAAAAGCAGAATCATTTTCCTTTATTTTAAAAGAAAGGAAAAGCAGAGTAAAAATATTTTGATGTTCTCGTCTTTCATACTTCCACCCTCTCCATAATTGTACACAGTCCTATTCTGTCTTCCTTCTTTTACAAATATTCGTTCTACATTTTACTTGTAACTTTTCCAAACTTCTAACACAACAAGTGAGAAATGACACACACAGAGAAATATGCATCCCATCATTTCTTAATGAAGATGATGATGGGACTAAGTAGAGACCTACTATAATCTAATATACAACTGTAGAAGATGGATGAGTAAATGAGGCACGAATACGACATGCAAATCTTCGACATGACAATTGCTGGCGAACATACCTCACAAAAACTGCATTAATAGTTGTGGATGCATACAAGGCCTACTTAATACGCTGGCTTAGGTATTGCATAAATAGATCAAAACACTTTTGATGAATGGAACAAAGCCACGCGAGAAGATTATGTTTCCCTATACAATCGAAATCCTACATTTGAAAAGTCGTCTCACTCTCTCACACACACGGAGATTTATATTTTGGTACCATCATAGAACAATATCCGTTTGACTGCATAATAGAATATGAAGATGTGTTATCCCAGTGAAATGAAAAAATGACATGCATCATTCATTCTCCTCGATGATGGTGATTATTATTATATCACAACACTGCAACTAAAGATAGAACTGAAGTCTTTCGGGATGATTTATCATCGTGTAGAAAAGAAGCCTGCCTGGCGAGCTGTGCAAGTTTGAATATGAAATGTACTCATTCATTCATCACAGGATAGTCGAAGTCGATTGCAAAATCCCGAAAATGAGAAAGGATGTTTTGACTGACTCATCTACAGCTAGCTTACATTTCTATTAGTTTGTGTTACAACAACAGATATAAGACATAAGTATTGGAGTTTTATTTGAAATTAGCGATAACTTTATTACTCATCAAACATCAAAGTAATAAGCTAATTATAACTGAAATGTACCAGAAAGTAAGATTAAAGGAAGTAGGTAGTGTGATGATGAGAAATAATGTAATAAGTTTGTAATACTTTAATGCAAGCCATCATCTCCTGTCAAATTGAAGCCCGTGCTAAAAGTTGATATTGATTGTTCTCATGCATCACCCTGCTGATGTTTGAAATACGAAACGAATGTTAAAAGTTATTACCATGAATTACAGCATATTAAGTGGAAGTTAGAAGAAATCGAAAAACGCTGTCTGCAGGCAGGGATTCTAAGAAGACCCAAAGTCTTACGCGTCTCATTCTCTCATAAGACGCGTTGTTGACTGAACACTTCATCCCAACTCGAGTCTTTGTTCAGAGCATCTTTAGATTATTTCCATTGGTGTATTTTAAACATTACACACAGACACAATCATTGCACATTGCACAACAGCCGATTTTTTTCTAAATGAAGATTATTGAATGTCTCTATTCAAATAGTTGTTCTTTGGGTCTGTCAAGGTACACAGTCAGTACACATCATTACACATAACGACATAACGCAGCATCCCATGTGGTAAAAAATGAGTGTTAAATGTCTCTCAAGTCTTTTTCTCACTCTTGCGCTCTGCATAATAATGAAAAAGGTGCCATCAACCATTAAAAATGAAAAAATGAAATTAGAGACACATTTTCACCCAAATGACAAAGTTAAATGGGAGTGCATAATAAATAAATGCAACTCGCTACTAATGTCCTCCTGGTTTAAAAAATAAATGCAATATTTGCTTCTTAGACTAGCCTACCTGGGTTTAATTAAACTGACTGATTCTTAATGACATTTGCACACATTTCGTTTTAAGATTTTAGGAACGTGTGTAGGCTAACCTCAAGAGTCTTATGATCTCCTTTACTCTCCTTCTTTGATACTATTCACATTTTAACATTTAATTTATTTCGAATTTTAATCTCCACCAAATCAAAGTCTAGAAGTCTAGAAGCTGCTCCTTCAGTTGCACAGGGTTGGGATTGATGTTTAATGAATTGGGATTTATTATGACTTAACAAAACCTGCATAGTGTCTGTACGGGTTAAACAATCATGCAAAATTTTAGAGTTACTTGAAGTGTCAAATATTGAATGGACTATCAAATCACTTCACAATGCAATTGAAATTCCACTAGTACCAAGGAGAATTATATAATGCTACTTCTCCACTGTAGACTAGTAGGAGAGTCTTTGTGAGTCTTTGATGATCGTTACCGAAATGTTGCGTATGAGTGTGTGTGTACCTTGTCATAAGAAATCAGAAAGGTTGAGAGTTAAAATTGGATTTTCGTGTAGGTAGACAAGAAGCCTCGAACAAACCTTAAACCGTCCGAAGGGGAGACGACTTCTTCTTCTCCCTTTTCTACTTTAAGTTTTAAGTCCATAAGAAGTGATGAATGTTTATGGGGCTGATGATGATCATGATGAGAGTGAGTGTGAGGAATTGATGAATTTTTAATCTGCAGCAGATACAGCAGTTGAGCCTATTGGGTTTACACACTTCGTCTCAGGTTTAAAAGGAGATCCAATCGCCCTACAAGAGAGAGTAGCCTTTGAGAGTTCCATCAGATAACAACTGAGGAAATAAGTGGTCACCTCACAAGCCACAGCAGTAGAGTCACGAAGAAGAATCGGAGATTAGAATCAGGCGATTTACAGTTGAGAGTTCGGGTAGCTTGTGATTTGCTTGTACAAGTTCATTTGGAGCTTTTCTCTCTGATAAAGTGCCAACTTGAGTGCCATATACGCAAAAGTGGAGTCAATGATGGTGAAAGGATTGATGGTAAGATAAATTAAATGTCTGAGGAGCTGTGTTACGAATTTTGTAGCGAAAGAGATAATTGAAGGTTTGGTGGTTGTTTAGATGAAAGTTGTTTGGGTGGTCGCATTAGCTGCGTTGGCTTGTGCTGAGCCACCTGCTCCAGCCTACGGAGCTCCTCAGCAGGCTGCTCCAGTTGTTCCGGAGCCTGTTTTCCGAGGATCCCAGCAAGAGTACCAGTCTCCACAGAGTCAATACGGAGCTCCCGAGCAACAACAACAGCAACGGTCTTTCGCTGCTCCAGCTCCTCAGCCTCAGCAATACAGCGCTCCTCAGCCACAAGCTTCAGCAGGATACAACGCTCCAGCTGCTCAGGCTTTCAGCAGTGCTTCCTCCTCATCCCAACAGTATGGAGCTCCAGTTCGACAACAACAACAATACTCGGCTCCAGCTCCACAGGCTCAACAGTACTCGGCTCCAGCTCCACAGGCTCAACAATATGGAGCTCCAGCTCAACAAGCTCAACAGTACTCGGCTCCAGCTCAATCTTTCAGCGCTTCATCTTCCCAACAATACGGAGCACCAGCTCAACAACAACAACAACAATACTCAGCTCCAGCTCCACAACCTCAGCAGTACTCAGCCCCAGCCCAATCTTTCAGCAGCTCATCTCAGCAGTACAACGCTCCAGCTCCACAAGCCCAGCCCCAATACAGCGCCCCAGCTCAACCTGAATTCAACTCTGCTCCTGCTGCCCAGCCGGAACAAGGATACGGAGCTCCAGAGGAATCTCAGGAGCCTCAACAAGGAGGAAAGATCCACAAACACGTCTATGTTCACGTTGCCCCAGAAGAGACCCCAGAATCTCGACCTCAGCGACCTAAGCGACCACAACCAGCCCCAGAGAAGCACTACAAGATTCTCTTCATCAAGGCTCCTTCCCCATCCGCCGGAGAAGGCGAGGAGATCCAACTCCCACCTCTTCCAGAGCAGAAGACCCTCGTCTACGTCCTCCTGAAGAAACCAGAATTCGCTGGTGGACTTAACATCGCCACTCCAGCTCCAACTCAGCCCAGCAAACCAGAAGTCTACTTCATTCGGTACAAGGGAGGCAACAAGGCACAAGAACAGCCACAAGGTCAATACGGAGCTCCTCAGGGTAACGCTGCTCCACAAGGACAATCTGCTCCACAAGGACAATACGGAGCTCCTCAACGAGGAGGACAGTCTGGTGGAGGAGCCCCACAGGGTCAATACGGAGCCCCAGCCCCACAACCCCAACGACAAGCCTCCTCCTCCTCCTTCGCCTCATCCTTCGCCCGTCAAGGAGGCTACAGTCAACCAGCCCCTTCCTCCAACCCATCTCCCCAGTACGGAACTCCTTCAAGACATTAAGCATTTCGCACTGAAGGAAGCTTATCTACTGGACTCTCTTCTACACAACTCATATATTCAGATGTATCAGAATGCCCCTTATCTTTTTATAGCCCATTTAGCCCCCTTCTTGATAAGCCAAACTTGTAATACACTTTAACTGCGCCATATTAATGCACCTCATCATCATCATAAGTCATAAGCTACTACTAAACTATTTTTAGTATTTTTGTACTTATGCCAGTAGCCGCAATAATAAAAGTTTCGAGATGATAAAATGAGAAAAGGTTGATGGACTTACTTGCGATGCAGCCTTCGTCATCTCGAAGAACTCCGAGGCGTTTTTCTTCGTCACGCCAAATGTCGCAGAGGAGAGCGGAGAGCGTGTCGTCGTAGTCGGTTATGACGTCACCAATTCCTTCACCGGGTTTCGGTCGATTGGCTCCAGGTCCTTTGGATTGAGGAAGGTTAAATCCATCTCCATGAGCCAAACGCTGCGTGCGATTTCTCAAAGGACGCTTCCAGTAGAGAAGTTGGTCCATGCAACGAGGATATTCACAAAGACCGAGGATACAGTTGAGGATGTGCAGTGTTGCTGGTGGACTTGCACTCAACTGGAAAATGGTAAGTACGGTTTCAAAATTCGGTTTCGGTTTATTTTCTAGCGTAATTTTAGCTCTTTTGTTTGCAGACCTCTAGAAGATCTAGAATCCTTAAGAGACCCTCGTGACCAAGAAACGCTTCCATGCTTGAAGGATTGTCGGCTATGCATCGGAGAACACATTCGGCTACAGCGATGTGAATTCTGAAAGGAAAGACAGCGTAAGGCAGTGTTGAAGAAGATACGATGCATAATGAGAAGTTGCTTACAGTGGATTCATGTGTCGTTCATGGGCAGGATGGTAGAGCAACTGGCGGATAAGTCTCGTGATCACTTTGACTGCAGTGTAGTTGTCGAAAGCATCGTTTTCTGTTTCGAATTGGCAAGCAACGATGGAAGAAGAGAAGAGGAGGTTGCAAATGATGGGCTCGTCTTCTTCGACAAAATTGACTACAGTTAACTTTGTGATGACATTGATGACGATGGACTGGAGGTTCTGAGTACGCAGGTACTCAACGATGCCTCTGTTGACGCTGTCAGGTTGTCCACAAGACGACTCCACTGTGGTGAGTATCGTTCTGAGGATGTGGGTCATCGTGGATAAGCATCTCTTGGAGCCATCGGGGATTCCGTCCATTTCACCGAAGTTTCTGATGTAGCTTAAAATCCTGAGGTAGATTTGTGCAAGAATATGTATTAATTTCTATACTAGATTCGAATGGTGAGCAGTTGTATACGAATGTCTTACTCAGGTAATCCTCCGGACTGAAGAAACACAAGCGGTTGATTCTTTGCAATCAGACACAAACTTTCCAGAGCCAAGGCTTCCAACTGATCCACATTTCCTATTGCGCGTATCTCCTCTAAAAGTCTTGAGGGACCGACCAGAATCCTCATGAGCACCGAGACGAGATCAAATTCATTTATGATCTGTAGTCGATTGATGAAAACTCCGTTAGATACAAAATTCAAGAGACTTAAGTGTGCTGGAGTGAAGTACCTTTTTGGAATCTTCACAATTTATGATGAATTGGGATATCCAAACGAGATACTTTAGGAACTCTGCGTCTTCTTTGGTTGAGTCGATAATGCAGGGGATTTCAATCTCATCAGTTTGGTTCATTATGTTGTAGTACACGATTTTACAAATCTCTACGGAGAAGGAATAAAACTGTATCAATTTAAACTACTAAAGTTATTGCAATAAAACGCATACTGACCTGCTGCATATGCTCCAAAACAATTTTTGAGGGCTGGAACTCGTTTATTGAGGAGACAGATAAGAAAAGCAGTTTCATTCCGTTGGCTTAAGAGTTTCTTGGAAGTTGTGTGACTCATTTGTTGAAATAGTCGATCCAACAGTTTTCTGCGGTCAATTGTCAAATTTTTAGTGCCAGAAGCTGTAGATTAAAAATTACTGTGGGGGTTTTATTGGATGACTTCGTGTACCTGAAGGTTCCTCCTCCATCCTTATCAGGAAGCTCTGTTGGCTCTGGTTGGGGGAAGGACTCTTCCGCCTCCTCCTCTTCCGCTTCTTCATCTGACTCCAAATATTCTTCGTCCATTATGAATCCTTCGTGACACATTAATAATGACCGCAGTCAACTTGAATAGGATTGTGGGAACCCTGAGCATATATTTTATCAGATTTCTAATCATACTACTCGAGACAATCACACTCCGTGACAACCATAAATCTTGGAAGTTGAGGCTCAAAAGAAGAATATGCTAATTCACACTTTCAGGTGGATGCAAATACAAAGATTGAGATGTAATTTAATGTTTGCTAAATTATAATAAACTCACAAAGTTTTATGTATTCATTAGGATGATGCTGTGAAATGAGGATTCCATAATCTCATCTATTCATTTGATTTGTTCGAGTCTATGACCGTTGAACCCTGAGAGACAACTAAAAACGAGTCAATATTTGTCTATCCTGGAGTTAAGACTGATAAAGATTTACAGATCGCGTATTTTCTGAGTGATCTCTTCGCAGTAGACACGATCGAGGTTCAATAAGCGTGGCTTATTTCACCGGCTGTAGCATTACAGTTGGCAGCAAGTTGTTAAAATAAAATTTTTGATTTGCTACACAGTATTTTGCCTCGATTTCTTTAAAATGCACCTCAAACTGAATTTTACTGTGTTGATTTTAATCATATTTATAAGTGCCGTTATTAATACAAACGGGGTTGATGGAGCTAAGATCCTCGTTCTCACACCGATCTCCACGAAAAGTGAAAACCAGATGTTCATTCCATTGGCGAAGGAACTGGCCGTCCGAGGTCACACTGTAACTTTTGTGGGTAGCGTTTATGCAAATCTGAAGATGAATAACTTCAAGGAGATAGTTGTAACAAAACCACTTGATTACGGTGACTTCGAATCAAATACGAAAGATCCTGTGGAGGGAAGGCGGTTTGAGAAGGAGCATCCTTTCATGTGGTGGGCTACCTTTGACTTCAACTTCATCTACGACATATGCAGGACAGTTTATGAACACTCTGAGTTCCAAGCTCTGTACAGAGAGTCGTTTGATTTGATACTGATGAGTGCAGGACTTAATAACTGCTTCGATGGTTTAGTATGGAAGTTTCAAGCTCCTTTGGTTTTGATGAGCAGCTTTCCCGTGGGTGGAAATCTGGCGGAAATCACAGGACTCAGAATGCCTTCGTCTTTCGTACCAAACCCTTTCATGAATTTCACCGACCAAATGAATTTTGGAGAACGGTTGTCCAACGGTATTTTTGTGTGGTTATTTGACGTGATTAATCGGTTCTCTGTTGCTCCAGCAAGTGAAGAGATCTACAGACACTACTTAGGACAAGACTATCCTTCTATGATGGAAATTGAAAGAAATGTCAGCCTCTTTTTGAGTAACAGCCATTTGGCTGTGACCACAGTGAGGCCACTGTTTCCTAGTATAGTGGAAGTCGGAGGATTGCATCTAAGGAACCCTGAGCCCCTACCAAAGGTGAGCTCTTCTCTTGATATCCTAAAACTCTCTCTTTTAAAGGACTAACGGTTTTCGTGTGTTTATAGGACCTGGAAAGCTTTCTGGGAGGGGCGAAGGATGGATTCATTTACTTCAGCTTTGGAACGGTGGTCAAAGGATCAACTCTTCCAGAAAAGATTCGGAAAATGTTCATCAACGTCTTTTCTCGACTGAAGCAACGAGTTATTTGGAAATGGGAAACCGACACAATGCCCGATTTACCAAGTAACGTAAGAATTGGGACGTGGGTGCCACAGCAAGACATTCTCGGTTATAAAATCTGATTAAAGTATTTCAAAGGCTAAGCTGCAGACTTGTGACCATGAGCTATTCTTCCAGGTCACAAGAACATAAAACTGTTTATTTCCCATGGAGGGCTCTTTTCTACTCTTGAAACTGCTTATCACGGCGTTCCGATGCTGGGGATACCATTTTTTGTCGATCAAGATGTAAATATCAAGCAAGCAGTAAATAAGGGATTCGCCAAGAGTCTGGAGATATTGGAACTTACTGAGGACTCCTTGGAAAGTGCCATACACAAGATGATTCAAGATAAAGAGTAATAAATAATATTATATTAGCTGAGTATAACATGCAAAAGAACGATTATATTGACCTTTAAACTGTTTAAAATTTCAGGTACACGATTAATGTTAGGAAAACGTCAAAAATTTTCAAAGATCAGCCCCTGTCTTCCTTGGACACTGCCATGTTCTGGATAGAATATGTCTTGAGACATGATGGAGCTCATCACCTGAAGTCTCCAGCCAGGAACTTATCGTTCATTCAGTATTACTCAATTGACGTCCTCCTTGTTTTACTCGCCATTATTTTTTTGTCAATTTACCTGCCATATCGAATTGTTCGATTCTGTTGCTGCCGCAAGAAACCTGCTACCAATAAAGTAAAACAAGGTAGTGCTAATAACGGTAAATCCAATTCCAAGTCGACTGAAAAGAAGACCCAGTAATAAAACGAGAGACAATACTTATTTACTACAAAAATGTTTTTATTTATTAAATTGAAATTACAAAATACACACGCAATCCTACTGAAGGAACTCCTCAGCTTTCTAACAATCAACTATCATTTTACACTCTCTCATTCTTTAATCTTTAAAGTATAAATGAGTATTATATCATAGATATGGTAAACTTACGAGTAATTAAATAAAGAAAACTGCTGAATACGGTTGAATTCAGTTTTTACAAGTAAAATAGTCACCTACTACGATTAGGGGAAAGAATGTAACTTAAGCTCTAATATTCACATTTCCATTCTTCTATTTTTATAAAGTTAGGCAGGGATTTGCGCAGACTTGTAATGTTTTATTATTCTCTCCTTCTTACATTACGAAAATAAGATGGGCAATAATAATATTTATTATTAATAGCTGCGAGGCATCATGCACAGTAATCGATATACAGACTAGACATTACTATCTTAAGATGTGAATAGCTCTAATTATTATTAATACATTCAAGTTTTATACTTTGGGTTAAATATATAAAGCTAACGTTATTCGTCGTCTTCCTAAGTTCTAATCAACTGGTTGTTGTTGATTGATTGTTCTTATTTCACGTATTTATGTGTGTAAATCTAAAGACTCAAGATAAAATTGTACAAATATGTGAGAGTTTACTACTCTAACTGTAGGTCAACATCATGATAAACTTTTCATGGTGATGTATTCCTGTAATTCGAAACAACACAGATTAAGTTACTTCTATTTTTTATCCAGCCTGATGTATGATTATCGAGATAAAGTCTTTGTACGATTAAGTAGGTAATATTCTATGTATTCCAATAGATACGAATGTAATCATATTATCGTGTCGATCCATTTGGACAAACTCTACAGAAATTTTTATAGCGCATTCCTAAGTACGTGTTGGAGTGTACTAGTGTACGCTTATTGTTTGGATTCACTCTTCCAGTTTGTCTTAATTAGGACGGCTGGATCTGAAATGCAAAAGTAATAAAATATGTGAATTTTGCGATAGGTACACTATCCGACCGTACACGGTATAATTGATTACCTGTACACATCTACTCTTCATCATCTTCGCAAAAGGGTATTCCATTAGAGTAAGCTATTTTAGATAGAGGCAGTCTTCGTTTCTCAACCCGTACTAAATCGACGCACCCAACGAAGCCTTGATGGTAAACTGCAGGAATGTCTGCAGGTAGGACAGACCCTGCAACTCCTCCTGCAAACCACCACAACAGTACAGCAATTATTTACAATCTATACTACTACTCTCGAAATAAAATTAATATAAGATAATGTAAGCGTCATAAATACCAATCCAAAATCGGCCATCGGATACAAGGACATTACTTCCTGCAGGCGCAGTGGCTCTCTGAGGTGTCGACCCATCCACTTGCAACACGATAAGTCGCCTTCTCCTAGCGATGAGAACTTGATGCCACCGTCCATCCGTCACTTTCACCTGAGACGAAAGAAGAGACGGATTAAGTAACATTCTAAAGAAAGTAGGGATTATCTCGTTGGTGTGTGTATATCTCATCGTACCTTGGATTTTATTATAAGTGGTGGCTTATTTTTGGCACCCAAATCTACTCTAAGCTCGGGATAGCCGTTCACGAGGAAGACTCCGAGGTACCCTTTACGCATTCCCTTCTCTCCTCGAGGATTTCTTCCTGTCCATACGAGAACGCCTGGACTATCCTCATTCGTCGTACGGAAGACTATCTCGAGACGATTCCGTCTCTGAGCTTTCACCCTACAACATTCCATTCGTTATACTTTCACATTTCCAACTCAATTTTTAAAAGAATGAATATTCATATTAGTAGGAGTGATGAATGATGAACTAGACTAGTTTAATTAAATCTGCTTTAGTTCTAGAAAGCTTTAGAAGCGAAGACACTCCTATTATTTGCCGTTAGCCCACCTCTCTTCATTTTCATGCTCAACGAAGGGAACAAAGTCCTGATCGTCGTCTACGAAGTCCTCTTCGAGCGAACTGTCGTCTTCAACTTCCGAACTTTCCCCTTGAGCATCCCACTCCCCAAAGAACTCGTCCAGTTGTGAGTCAAAGTTATCATTGTAAAAGTCATCGTACTCTGAGAAATTGAAAGACTCGCTGGTTAGTAAAATGGGGATTAATCATTCACCATTAGAGGAGCAATAGAAATAATTCGAGAAAGAGTGAGGCAGTCAGAAGAACGGAGTTCCAAAAAGGCAGCAGAAAGAAGAGAGAGAGAGACACAGTTAGAGTTTTGTTAATTCCACTCAACCGATACTAATTAAAGAATAATCGAACTTACTGCTTTGGAAGTTTTCTGGGGAATTTCAAATAGTTTTGTCCATCGAATCGAACTGGGCCTGGGACTTCTTTACCTGCAGCAGGGAGTGTGAAGAATTTCAAGGTTTTTAATCGGAAAACTGTGTATCACTTTACCCCAGAATTTAATTGATTACTTACGCTTTTCACAGGACTTTCCGGAGTATTGGGGAGGACAGAGACACACGGATGACTCCAACCTGACACAAAATGAGGTTAAGTTTATGTTGAGTTTTATTTGGAGAATGTTAATGAGGTTAAATTACCGAGGGAAGCAAGTGCCTCCGTTGGCACAGGGAAAGGAAACGCTGCTTCCACAGGGAGGACCTTCGTAACGATGAACCGTCCTTTCTTTGAGTGCAGCTGCAATTTCCCTGTGGTATGTTTCATTATTAACTCGAATGTACTGCAGCACTCCATCGAACGGGTTGAGGATTCCAAGTTCTCGGTGCACCATATTGACATCACTGCATCACCAGACCAGAAATAATGAGGTTCGTAAATAAGTTAATTCGAAATGAGTCCGCAATGTGTTTGTGTGGTGCGATTTGGCTTTGTGTGAGGAAAGTACCTGACTCCTCCAATGAAGAGAGGAAGCTCGAGATTGAGTTCCGAGAGAGTTGGAGGTGATTTTATTGTCTGAGGTGATAATCCATCTACTTGCAGCTTTCCCTCACGACCTTCCCTGTGAGCGGAGATCCAATGCCATTTATTCAAGGTTAACGGTGTGCTCCACCTGTTACAAACAACGAGTACAATTCATATGAATAATGTGCAAACGTTAAGAGATAATCTGTAGAACATATGTGGTATTGATATTACGTTAAGTTCGCTAATCCAGATCCGAGATCAAACAAAAACTGAATGTGACCCCGAGAGATGACCAAAGTGACAAAATCTCCTTTTCCCATTTCCTGTCCATTGTAGAGGATGAGTCCATCCGGTGCTCGAATCATGACCCACATCTCAATGGACACATGTCTCGCTCCATTCTCGATCTTTGGAACTTCCAGGTAGGAGAATCCTCTGAAGTCCAACATAGCTCCGGTCTCTTTGATCACAGAGCTCTTCGTCTCGCAACGATTCCCTACAGAATAAAGAACGAATGAGATTTGAGATTTCCCATTTTTCAATTCCAACATTTAACTCATCGTCCGGAAATGAGTTTCACCACAACCGGAAACAACTTTCGAAACGAAGTAATTTCTTCCGTTTGTTATCGTCTTGAGATTATTACCGTGAAATTCCGGATGACAAACACACTTGAATCCTTTCGGGTTGCCCCGGTCGTTCCAACAGAGTCCGTTATTCTGACAAGGATTCTTAGCACACGAGTTTCTTCCTGTTCCACCCAACTCATCGGGATTGATGGGAACGACGTTCGCATTACTCCCACCACTTTCCCCGTGCTTTCGAATGCTTTCACTCTCGTGGTGGTAGTTTGTGGAAGCCCCGGATGGTTTACTGTTGTGACGATTGTCATGACCATGTTGTTTTCCATTATTGTTACGACTGTGTTGCTGCTCCATTACTTCTTCCTCCTCCTCATCGACGGGAATGTAGAGGGGAGTTGTGGTCAATCTTGGAACTGGACTTGCGACGGGACATTGGGAAATCTTTTGGAAGGAGTTGATCAAAGGGTCCTTCTCATCAAACTCGATCGGACGTCTGCCAACCTTCAACTTGTGAATGCAGCCTACGAACCCCTCAGAGGTTCCAACAGTTTCCCAAATTCTGAGACAAAAATAGCGAGCAGGAACACACGTTAAAGAGAGCCAGGAAAGAAATAACTTGACTTTTACTGAGGAAACTACTAAAACAGAGTTTGAGTTTCTTTGAGTCTTACTTTGTAGAGTTGAGAGGAACAAATCCCATATAGCCACCATGATCCAGATTAAGAGATTTCATCGCTCCTGGCGAAGTTCCCTTTACGTCTTCCTCTCCATCGACTCGCAAAAGTCCATCCCGATTGTATCTTTTAGCAGTGATATGGTAATTTGATCCGGAAACGACCCGACTCGAGGAACGAAGAATTGCTGCTCCGTCACCCAAATCGTAGCGGAATTCAACGAAGCTACACACACAAAATCAAATTGTCATTTTGGAATGATTATTATTACTGCTCTGTTATTCTTGAGGGCTAATTTCTTTCGTGAGGCCATGCGACGTAGTTTGAAAAGTAATCTCGTTAATATGGTCTCATAATAAAGACCTTTCATTTATCATTATTGCTTTTGCTATTCGATAGACGCCGATCAAATAAAAGTTTGTAATAAAAAGTGAGTCGAAGGATTCGATTGAGATTATACCCATCAATTAATGCGAGTGAAAAGAAATCGCCGGAGCCATTGGCATGTTGAGAGGAGAAGACAAGAACTCCGTGGGACAAGTTGAGAAATGGGGTGATTTCCAGTTCCAAGCTTAGTTTGTGGTAGCCAGCCAATTTTCCGAGTTTTATGGTCGACCGTCCAGATAAAAATGGAGATGGATAATCTAATAATTTGACCAAGAAAGCGATTCAGAACTACGTTTATTAGTTGGGACCTTCGATTCATTCCTCTTTTTCGCAGGATCGGGGAAAAACTTGTGTTCGATATTAAATTGATGTAATCTGGGCAAACAAAAGTAAAAATAACTTTCTCTTGGTAGCTCACCTTTCTTGTCGCAATTGTCTCCTGGGGAAGTTTGAGCGAGTGGACAGACACACGAGAAGGATCCGTTTTTGTGATCGAAGCATGAGGCATTGGGTTCACACGAGGTAGTCGAACCTTTGGAGCAACTTATTAGGCCAGGAAGATGCGAATCTAATGAAGAGTATTGTAGGCAAGTTTAACAAAGATTTATGGGGAAAGTTGGAGAGACTTATCAACTATGAACTGTGGTGGACTACAACCACACAACCACACACACATGGAGTGTATTACGTTACGTATGATGTATTTTATGCTTACGGATGGGGTTGCACTGAATCCTGTCCCTGTCTTCGTAAAAGCCTTCTCGGCAGATGCACCAACCACTGAGACACACGCTGTGGGCTGTGATACAATCCGACGAGGCTTGGCATGAGTCTCCGAGATAACTACGAATCTGTAGAACAACGAAATACAAGTGTAACGACTCGTGTGGGACATTTTTGTTTCATGAGTTGTTGTAGTGGACAAATAAAATGGTGTGATGTTGTGCAATTGGAGGCATACTTGAATGGTAGCAGATGTAGGAGATCGATAATTGAAAAAATTCCTGTTCAAATTGTCCGAATGTTTGGATTGAGGTGGCAGATGTCGAGTTGATTTCATGCCTGGTGAACCAAACCCTTGTCCGGGTTCTTTCCACATTTCACTTTTACCCAAGTCCCCCATGTCAAGTCCATCGTCTCCTGGTTCCGTGAAGAAATGTACTCCTGTCCATCTCCTGATCGGGTTTTCTGTCCCATCAGACTCGCCTGAGATTTCCACAAAAAAACACACACACACGGTTTCTCATCAATCTCCTTTTTCGTTTCGCCTCCGACTTTCTCCTCTCGTAAAACTCTTTTCCCCGTTAATTATAACGAATTCTATAAAGCCATACTTCTTGACAGCAGCTTACTTGAGTCTGGACACGGGCCTTTGTGTACCATCCAAATGGGCTTTTGATCCCTGCAAGATTGGAGTCTAACGAGGCATTCTGACTCATACGTGAATCCATCTGAAGCACACACCTCCTAATGGACGTAAAAAATTGAGATTCATTTTGTCCATCAAGAACAAATAACTCCCACATGGAATCTACTCGTTTCTCTCTTTCTCTCTTTCTCATATACAGTCACGACTCTCACCTCATTTTCCGTCATGTCAGAACAAACTATGTTGCACATGCATCCAGCACGATCTCCGTCTTGCTCGCACTCAGCTCCGTAAGTGCACACAACTTCATCACACGATCTCCCAAGATTAGTTGGATCTGGAAGAAAAACACCTTCAGATGAAATACTCTTCACATACACAATCTCATCTTCATCTTGTGGAGAAATAAGAGAATACTAGAAGAAGGATTGAGCTCTAGGATCTAGAAGTGTTTGTATAGCTCAGTAGAGTTATGAGACTGATAGTGCCTATAGGTGTGATGAAACCAGGAGTCTCGTGTGATTTTATCTTGTTTCATCTTATTGTGAAGGTGCACAACAACAATTTCATTCTTTCAAAATGAGTTTTCGTAGGCACTGAAAAATGTTTGGATGATGGAAAGGAAGGAGAGAAAGTTGTAGAGAGACAACTTAGGAATCCATACAAGCAGAAAAGGAGGAAAGGTAGGAAAGAGTCTTACAAGAAGGAATAGTTTAGAGAGATCGTTCGTTCGACTGCCCACTCAGAGTTTCTCTCTGGACAAGACCCAATTGTCCGTTGTGAAGGAACAGGATTTGAGGATGAAAAATGTTTTCTATGAAATCTTTTTAAGATCATGAGAGGATGGGAGAAAGTGAGTGGGAGTGTGTGTGTGTGTGTGTGGCTGTGTGTCTGGTACTCGGGTGGTGGAGGCCTTGATTGGATCATATTCGAAAAAAGTGCCCAAAGCCTTTGGAAAACCTAATCTATTACATCGTATTATTATTATAGAAGATGTAATCTTGAGCCACTTTACACACACCACACAGCTTGTGGCTTGGGAACCCACTCGTTGTTCATCTCTCAAATCAAAAAGGATCTCTTTCTTGAGGTCAGCTCTCTTAGCTTCTTCTTTCAATATATCCCTTAGCTCTTTGAGTTCTCCTTTCACTCTGTGAAAATACTTTGGGAAAGTTTGTTTGTGAGTGCGTTTGTGTTCTTTATGAAAACCAATAACCCATCTGACCGGTTCCACTACTCGCCCCGTTCATTATTCCATTATTACTTTTATTATTACTCTAACAAACAGCTATGAGACTCGGCTTTAATAATACGCTCACGAGGTAGAACGTAGAACTTTCGAGGAAGAACTAAGAACTCCAGCCAAGAGAGAAATCATCCCCACAGTAGTTCCTTCCTACGAGTTCCCAGTGTAATAATAACACGCCATAAACTATGAACGTAGAGATTCCCTCTGGTATACACATTATATAGTCTTTCCAACTCAACCAGCTCAACCAGGATTCCCGGAAATCGGTTAAAAATGGACTCAAAATGGACAAACCAATGGGCATTTTCATGGCTCAAGAGTTGCAATGGGAGAAACTAAACGAGAGGGAGAGATTGTCTTATAAACACTCGAAGGAAAAAGAAGGCAAAGACTACTCACCATTTGTGCAGCCATAAGGCCCGAGGAATTCTCCTTCACTGCAGGAGTCACATTTATGTCCCAACACTCCCGGTTTGCACTGAATAAACACATCCAACTTAAGTTACTTCGTTACCCTTAAGTGGAATTAAGGGAGAAAGTTGGAGGAATGCGGGGGAAGAAGAAGTCGCAGAATTCTTCTTCTTGTGAAGTAATCAATTGTACATTCTCAAGTGAAATGCAGTAGGAAGTTGTAGGAGGAAATGCAAGTGTGTAACTTTTACTCACCACACATCGTCCACTCATCTGCTCACAGTCATCCCGAACAGATCCAAACTTGGAGCAGCCACATGCTACACACACACAAAGAATGCAACAAAAAGATCCATTAATCATGTAGAGAAGGGAGAAAGTTATGTGTTGGTGGTGGAAGAAAGATGTGGCTTATGTATATGAACTGTGTAGTACACAATGAGAGATGCGTGTAAGGAAAGGGTGGTTGGGGTTTAGTTGGAGAGAACACATGGAAGAAAGGATTACTTGGGAAGAAGTGTTTGGGTAGCCTCAGGATTAAGTTAATATTCTGTGTGTAGTTTACGGTCAATTGATTAGGGGAGATCGAGAGTCAGCTCACCCATGCAGCCTTGATGACCCTGGGCAACAATCCGAGGTAATCCCCAGAATCCGGGGAGACAACGATCGCACTTGGGTCCTCCAACGCCGGGTCGACAGTCACATTCTTTCGTCTCGGGATCGCAAGTCTCACGGATGGAGCCTAATTTATTGCAGCCACATGTGGACGGGCATCCTGCGTTGTCTGGACCCAACGCTGGGTTACTTCCGTCAGGACAGCAACCGAATAAGGAAGATTCACAGGCCGGAGATGAAGGAGACTTGGGAAGAAGAGGAGAGGAATTTGAGGATGGCTTTCCTTTTGGTCGAGCAGGTGGAGTGGGACGCTCTTCGGCTGAAAATACAGTTTTAATATTGCTGTTAATAAATTATTAATGATGATGCATCTATTTTTTAGTGCATCGTTTTCGAAATCTAACTAGTCAAACTCTCCTAAGTAATCGTACGTATTTATTGCTTTCTCTGAATTTCAATTGTTCTATTAGTAACCGTACAGCTTTCATATCAAATACCGAGAACAGAAAACACTTATCCCAAATATCAATGTCCTCCCTTAGCTTATTTAGCTTATCTTTAGTGGGTATGCGGGATGGACGCCATGTGCATCAGCTGTGAGTGGGTGAGGAATAAGACGTACTCTACGAATCCTCCTGCGGAGGTGAAGGCTGGGTGCTATGATGTGAATT
>JAQIWW010000024.1:0-24853 GCA_034696865.1 Isotomurus unifasciatus
TCCTTACCCGGAAACTGCGATCGATTAATCCTTGAGCACGGACTTTACTCCGCTTAGAGTCCTCGAGGCCAAGGTAGACCATCTCGGAGACGTCCAAGTATCTGTTTCCTCCTCGACCACTTGGCTCCCCAAGCCAACTCTGGTTGTTCACCGTGATGGACATTGAATAAGGAGAGACCTACGTGGAGAAAGGAGTCATTTATTATCGTGCCCCTCCATGCCTAATCAGTTCATTTGTGAAGTCAGGAGAGAAATCATCTCTCACAGGAGGATTTCTAATAATATTTCATCGCTCCCCACTTGTTCATTTCTCCTTGTTGTGTTGTTGTAAATGAGAACCAGTCTCGCTCGCACTCGCATATTAAACTCATATTTTATCATTTCCTTTATTACATTAGTTCCTCTGCGTGGTGAGCAGGTAGGAATGAGCGAGAGAGAGAGTTCTCTGTAAACACTCGCCATTATGATGATTTCTCTTTAAGCTTTTCATATCATTATCATTCCATATATGCAGACATGGAATGGGCTGAGTAAACTTTAATTCCGTTAGCTTGCTTGCTTCGAGATGATTATACAGGGGTGATATTGGAGTGTGTGAGAGGGAGACAAAGTAAACACGGTTCCAACCTGAATGAGAATAGTGTGCCATTGTTGGTTTGTGAGATTGACTGGAGCTACCACTTGGAGAGGTCCACTTCTCATCGCTGCCACGAAACGTACCTGTCCACACAAATGCAACGAGATGTAACAGGATGAGTCAGTATGGGTTGAGTATGATGGGATTTGGCGCTAGAGAAAGTCTTCCCATGGAGAAAGCCTTCATTCTTATGGAGAAAGTCTTACCCTGGACTGCCTCAGCTCGAGCGCAAGGTAGTCTGGTCTTGATGAGAAGCCGGAGACATAAAAGATGAGACCGTCGGACTCATAAGGACGCACATTCATTTTGACGACAGTCCCTTGTCTCGAGATTGCCACTCGACTGATCACGTAACTAGTCTCTGAGACGAGGCTGAATGCGTCTTTTGTGGACGCCTCGAACTCATCTGAGCAGTTCCATTTCACTCCATGAATCTAAAAAGGATGACAAAACTGCTTCATTTTGAATCAACAAGGCTCGTTTGTGTGTACTTCCTTGTTGTTGTTGCCTCGTCTGGTGTAGTACAGCGATGTACATGTATGAGGGGATTTTATGTTCTTTCCCCTGTCCATCCACCCACCAACACACACACACACACACAATACTGGATTAAGATTACTTTTCCCAATGCTTTGTGTTCGTTGATAAATCAGCTAACTAACCGTGGCAAATGAAACAGTCATTTTGAACTGCTGTCTCGGTGATCTCTTTAATGGCCATGGATGACGTTTCTGTTGCGCGAGGGTTGTAAATTGATTAAATTATACATCTCATAAAACGGAGAAAGTTGCTAGAAAGTTAATGTGGTTTAATGCGAGTTCTCGCAGCGTGAGAGCAACGAAGGATTACGTAAGATGAATTAAGTTGGGAGTACAGTGGCAGGAGCTAGTGCTTTGCTTTTCGCACACACAAGTCATTTAGGTGTAGAGAGTTGGGCAATGTTGTTGATGTTGCTGTGTTGAATAGTTGAATGTGCCAGTTGTAAGAGCAATATAGCATTTATGTGTCATAAAAAAGCAAAGCAATCATGTTGGTTCATCAGGAGACTTCATAAAAAGTTGTACACACTCGGATTTTACATGATACACTAAACACTCCGACTGCTCACCCAAGATTACTTTGCTCACCCACTTTCTCCATTCCATTTATTGAGGTGGTGGTGGTGCTGGTGGTGGTGACCAACTTTCTCTCTCCTCTAATAAAAAGAGATCTTGAGAAATGTCTGTGGCTACGAGAGAAATGGGCATCGTTTTTAGGCGAAAATAGCTTCATGGAGTTGCTTGGACTAAGCCAGTAAGCCTTGTGTGTGTGGTGGTAATGGTGGTGGCAGTGGGAAAAGAGCAATTAAGACTTGAAAGCTATTGAGAGACTTACTTGTCCTGTGGCACCCTTAGCCCGGAGGATGAGGTCCTCTTGGTTGTAAGTGATATGGGACATGCAACCCCGGAAGGAGGGCAGATTTCCCAGGAAGATCTCATTGAATCCTGCTAATCCACCCAACCAAATGCCAAAGTGGATGTTCAGCTCGAGGAATCGACTCGGAAGATTTGCTCTGGGTAAATAACCAAGTCCTAAATCAAACACACTCTCTCTCAATAACCCAATATTTATGATGAAAGAACTCCAATTTCATGCAAACTCTTATCCAGGCCAAATATCTTGTCTCAATAAGTCACTCCCTGAACCACACACACACACTCTCTCTCCATTGTGTTATGAGCACTGTGACCAGACTCTGTGTGGCTTTGTACAAATACTCACGCTGTAGATTAATCGTCCATTCAAGATAAGCTTCCCATTTCCCCTGGTCGACGTCTGTGAATCATGTTCCTTCTTTTGTGGAGACGTGCAATAAACCTAATTTGAACATTCCGGAACGTAAAACGGATGTGGAACCATCGAACTCCGGGTCGCCTGGTCACACTACCCGATTCGGATTAGACACTTTCTCCACACACACATCCCGTTCTATCGCTTATTTTGAAATATTGACTTGCCCTTGTACACACACAACAACAAATACTGAGTGAGAGCCCCGAAGGATTTATTTTTTGAAATCTAAGTCGATTTTGTGTGTGAATCTACATATACAGGATACGGAGAGAGAAACATTTCGCCTTAAGTCTGAAGTGAAGGTATCTAAAAATCCAAATCCTTCTAAAGCTGAAAGCACTGGAAACGGTTGGTTTAGTTCAAATCTTTCAAGGGAATATGCGTTGCTCTCATTCAATATGCGTAATGAGATTTCTCAACGGAAGTTGTAAACTACACTCACTTGTGTACATTTGGAGGGAGAACATTTGGCAGTTCGTGGAGAGTAAACCTACCAACCACCATGTTGGACACGTAAATGGAAAGGAACCAAATCACGAGTTCAAAAATCAGCTTTACAGTCGTCGGGAGAAAGTGGCTGGTGGCTGGTGCATGAGTAAGCACGAATAGTCGCGCAATGAAACTTGACAGCAATGAAATCCATCATGATTTACCTTCTTTGGGCCCTCACCATTCATCTTTCTGCCTCACTGATTTCCCAATCCTTTGGAAGGAAGAAACATTACGCCAATGCCAAGTGAAACTTTCTCAGAGTATAGGCGAAACATTAAGTACCCAACTTTAGTTAATATCTAAGCACTACTTTCCATTCCACAGGAGGATTTAAATCCCGAACAATTAACGATTATTAAAGAACTTGTAAATCAAAACACGTTTGGGGAAGTGACGTCCACAAGAGACTAAATGGTATTTCGTTATTATTGCTTTCCCTAACGAGATGAGTTTTCATCAGTCCGTATACGATGAACACGCGTATATAGTAGTACTAACACACACACACACACACCATTTATCTAATCTCTTAGCGATCAACGTAAGTTGTTCCTTCAGCCATGTCACTTTCTCCTCAAGGAGAAATGAAACTCCTATTATAGTTGGGATGTCTTCTATAGGAAAATAATAAATCATGGACATGTACGACAACAGATTCACTAGGATTCTATTCACGTGGCGTCGCCACACACACACACACACTAATTTCTAGAAGTTCCTTCACTTCGTGCCATCTAATTCGAGTCGACAATTATGAGAAAGTCTGCATGAACACGATGGTGAAAGTCAGTGAGACGTCTGTTCTACATGCAAATTGGACTGGAAAGAAATGAGAAAGCTTTTTACTACACAAAATCTTACTTCGTGAGATGATTGTCAACTTGGAGAGAAAGCTGAGAGCCTCGGCGAGTCAGATTGACAGAGTGCCAGTTCATGTCGTTGAGAAGGAAAGGAGCTTCAGAAGCCACCTCTGTCTCTCCAGCACCCAAATTTATATGCACCTGCAAGACATTGACAGTCATTACCAATTAGTCTATGGAGCATTTAACCTCTTCTCTAACGACTCTCTTGTCGTCGTCTCACCTTGAGTCTCCCAGCATCCAGAACGAGAAGGCAGTAGTCAGTCCTCCCAGCAGCTAAGAACAGCATGGAATCAGCTCTTCTAGTCCGGAGCCGGAAGTAAATATCACTCGAACTTCTGGCCTCCTGCAGTCTCACACTTATATGGCTCGATCCGAAAAACGACACTAGGGAAAGATTAAAAATCACAGTGAATTACAACAAGAACATTATTGTCTTTGATGAATAAATGGAAGGAAAGTTTTAATAGAGATAAATCTCATCAAGGGGAAAGATTGGAGTAATCCACATTCTACAGTAGAATGCCTTTGAAGGATTTAGAGCATGAAGCTTTCACTTCGCTCCTTAGCTGACTGAGTCTTTCCATTTCTCTGGAAGACAGCTCTTTCCGAGATTCTCCCATTGCTTACGTAGCCAGCAGCACAGTGGGTAAAAATTCTAGTAGTGTTTCGTCATTTAGAATAAATGAAGTGGATTACCTTATGATGGTCTATTGTTATTATTTACGAAATGAAATCATATGTGAAAATGTAATGAAGGAAGCAGATCTCTGTTCTCTCTCTCTCTCTTTCCTCGAGCGGTGTGAGTTTTACTTTTATTATTATTAGACGAGTTTTCCTTTTCTACATCACCACCGCCGCTATCACGATCATCTCAGCCACCAAAGGAGAAATATATTTCCTCCAAAACTCGTTGTACTTTGGGCTAACCTCTTCCTATTAAAGTGAAAGACGTGTCAAAAATTCCAGGCACGGAGAAGAAAGAAAGAGGAGTCAGAAATTCTGACTGACTTGACTGAATCAGAAATGAAGACAGGATTGAGAAGATCCTTTACTTTCACACACACACACCTCTCTCCCGCTCTCTCGCCTTTTTTATTCAAGAGCTCTCTACTCCCTACATAAGAGAGTAGATGAAAAACTTTTCCACTTTTTTCATGTTTAAATATTGATCGAATATGTATCTCGCTGCTGAGAGATCAATAGAGATTAATTATGCTCACATAACTCAACGGGTTCAGATATCTTTTCTTCTGAGAATTCGCAGCAGCTGAGTGACAAAAGTCTGTTTCACTTCAGATCACACACCTACACGTGTTTTGTGATGTATTATGTATTATAAAAAAGGCTAAGTTATGAGGTCTACAGACTAGACGCATTATGAAAGCCCCATTGTGTTACAAAATCACTTTCCCTTTCTTGACAGGATTGATGTTGTGTTTTGGATTCAAGATCAATGATGCATCAAGATTCATTAAGTCTCACCCTCTGACAGTTCATTTAATTCTTTGTGACTTTGTCCATGCAAGCGTGAGTATCCTTCTGTGGGTGTGTGTGTGTGTGTGTGGCTCAGATCCAAGAGAAATAAATGGTACAAGCGAAATGCTCCACGTGGATGGATCACTTTCTCCTTTGACGAAAATAGTGAGATGAATATTTTTCTGTTTGTTTGGAAAGAATGCTCATTTTTCATTTCCTCTGAGGAACTAATAATGATAAGTCTTTCATCTTAACACACTCGAAGGAACTCTTTCATCTGAGCTCCTCATCATATCGAGATGATATTTGACTCACCACTTGCTAACCTTAAGGCCATCGAAGTGATCTCAGGTGCATCTTTGTGTGTCTTCTTTAAATTGCCATTTACCTCGCTCTCGTCTCTCCTACAACCTACTTCATCTCGTCGTTTTCGAGTTTCCCTTTACGAATAGTAATGTGCAACAATTAGAGAGAAAGAAACTCAAAAAGTTCCAATCCCCTCTGCCTTTTTGGAATGAATCTCATCTTTACTTTCCCCAATGACTTTGATTAACCGAAAGGAGATGAGATTTTATTTGGAAGGTAGTGCGTTGGCAGTCGTCTTCCTTATCCTCTTCATTATTTTCCATCTCATGAATTCCTGCTCGTCGTAGCTTAAGGGTAGCCTCACACCACCAGGCTACCAATTGGAATCTGGATCAAGAAAAGAGTTCCGTTGTGAGGAATTCTAATCGCCAAGTAAAGATCGAGCAGCCACCACCGCTCAAGAGAAACAACTCGTCCCATCAGAATACAAATGGACCTTTCCTTCCAAAAGTCGCTGAGAAAAAAATCCTTTCAGCACTACCAAAAACCACCACAGATTCCCTTTTTACACCCACCATTTAATCTATTTAACCCTTCCTGTTGTTCTACATACAAACACACGCATTTAAATCCGTCCTACAGAGCAAAGTGGATTAAAGTATTCCATCGCTAGTCCCTCTACTGTGCATTCTTAATTTCCCTGTGACCTCCACACACTCCACGCCAACAACACTAGAAACCACTAGACGCTGACGGTATAATCATTGTTCTTAGAGATCTCTCGCCTTCGACGGTATCTCTCTCCTCCTACTCGTCCTCTGCTCGCGAGAGATGAACAAGATGAATTTCTCTCCCCATCTTGCAAAACAAGATTAGACGGCAGAAGATGACGATGGAATTTGTAGGAGGAACTCAAACACACACACACACATTTAGCAGATGAAAGGAAAGATAGGAAGCTGTGAGGAAGGAGTACAAGAAACTTTTATGGATATTTATGACGTGCTTCCCAATATTATAACAACATGATGGGTCTCCTTTAATGTTCCTCATAAGAGACTACGGAATGTTTGTAGACTTGCAGACACCCACAGACTCTTTTACCTGATGTGTCCTCTCATGTAATCAATGATAATCTTCTTACAAAGTTTACTGGTCGAATTCAGGCGCAGCACACACAATTTCAGGGGTAATAATTGTGTCTAATGTTTGCTCAGGAGACTCCGCATCTCTTCCGTGAACGAATAAATATTTCTCCCCTTACTTATGTCTGGCTTTATTAAATTAGTGTTATTAATAATAATAACACGAGGTACGTTTAGTCGGAAATGTGGTTGTGGATGTGTTTGTGTGGTGGAAGGTATTATACCAAAGGTACCAGCTATACCCTCCGGATGTACGTCGAAGCTTACGAAGAAAGTGAGAAGCTCATAGTTTTTTAGGAAAGCCAAAGTGCTTCAAGGATAGTGAGAAAAATGAGCTCGCGGTCTTCTAAACTTTCTCTCCCATGTTTGTTTCCATTTAGTTTAAGTATGATGGATGTGTCTATAAGGGAGCTCATTTCCATACCCTCGAGCTCAGGGTAGTGAGGGTAGTATTACGAAAAAGCCGTTATGGAACTCATATTTTGACTAAGTTACATTTTCAAATAGAGTCGGAAATGTGGCATGGAGTAGAAGATTTGGTAGGGACTCAAGTGAACAAGTAAAAAGTGCTTCAGCCTCGTCTCTGTGGTGGTGGCAGCAACTGGTGAAAGGTCATTCTGTGAGGTCTCGTTGCTCATTAAATGGATGTACATATTTAAAGAAACTGCTCTCCGTGAGTTTGCATGCATTAGTAGGGTTAAGTGAAGTTCCTCTTCTCCAGAAGAAGAAGAGAGACGGGAGCGAGTGAGAGAGATTTCAAGAGGGAATGACGGTGGCAGGGAATAATGGGGAAGTAGGCTGAGTGACGGTGGTCTCTTACACTAAGTTGCAAGATTGCCTGAATTTGTTCCAGCAGTGAACATCTCAAAAAACTACATTTGAATAATTTGTAAAAGGAATCTAAATGCATGAACTGAGTTGAGAAGTGAAACAATGGGAGACAGAAAAAATGGAAGAAGTTATTTAAGGGGATTTACATGCTGAGGGAACTCAGTGACAATGATATGTGAGAGCAATAAGAGCAGATAAAACAAAACACCTTAGGGAGAACCCTTTTGCTTACGCTTCAAGAATTCCTTTTACTCTGTCCTAAAACTTTTGTACGATTGGTTGGAGCATAAAAGAAATTGATGTGTTTTTTACAATAATTACTAGGCGATTACGCTCTGCCAGCAGTTGACCGGAAGTTGACACATTTTCTGGCTGGATGTAAAAAGAAGGTGTCAGATGTGTGAGTTAACGGAAGAACGGTCATGTTCAGAGGAATATCGTCCATTATGTCTTTCGGAAATGATGTTAGGTTTATTTCTAGCAGAAAAAGAATATTATTCCAATAAAATGCCTTGATGTGCGAGAAGGACGATGAATCTGAAGGGTGAAGGGATCGCGTTGGAGTTCCTCCAAGAATGCTTTTAATTTTGGACACACAGAGGAAAACAATGAGTCGGAAACCATCCATAGTTTATGTCATGTTGCTACTTTTGTCTCAAGACTAAGAAGAACTCTAGACGTGTATAAAAAGGAAGTTTTTCTCTCTTTCCAAAAAGTAGAATAAAACATTCGTTTCTGCAAGCACCAAAATCTGAGGCCCTTTCAACCAACTGACACGTCCCATCTTCCCACAGCTCTACCTACGCATACTTCCTTTTGGGAGGAAGCCTTTTTGACACACTTGCTTTCTTCCTTCATCTTCGCAAGTAGAGATCACACACACACACACGGAGATGACTCTATTCACCTCTCCACCACCACCTCGTCATGTTCATGAATTTTTCAGTGTGCAACTATGACACAGTTATATTAGCGTGTTTTCACCAAATTCCACAATTCATTTCTCACTCAGTAACTGTTTTTAATTGAATAGAAAAAATTTACTTTTCAATCAAAAATAACAAAGCTTAGAAACCTTTCGTTTCATCATGGAAGCGAAGAGTGAGTTTAACAACAACAAAAGTCTTCGTGTTTAATGTTTTGTAATTTTTTTTGTCCTCAAAGAACATTTTGGGCTTTGGGCCAAAAGAAAGTTGAAACTTAGACGTTTCTACGAATCCATTCTTCTCACTGAAGTCTGCATCAACTAACTATTATCATTACGTAAACACAAGCCACTCATATGCTTGTGTAAATCTCGTGTTAAGTCTTTTGGGAAGAAAGCTCACTTTAAATAATTACTCTATTATTTGAGCTAAAAATTAGTCGATTATTGCCCTACCCACATTCCTGGCTAATCTAATTCACCCGTTGCGTCTATTGCATCTCTAGTAGAAATAGAATGGGCAAAAAAAGGATTACCAATACCAGCGGTATTTTATCTGGTTCTATACATACAAAACGAAGTTAGACGTCTAATTCAATTTCCTAAGTTATTTCTCTGTTCCGAAAACAACGCTATTATTTTTAGCCGCTCTTTGCTCTCAGCTATATCACTTTTGTTTTTTGAGATGACATACACAAGGCACACAAGGATGCACATTTGGAAGCGATTGTGTGTCTAGTGCCTTCATGGTGAATAGTAGGACTGAGTTTAGGAGAGAGACACTGGGAGACTGTGTAGACTTGAATCTGCTTCTAGAGTCCTGAATAATTCAAAACGGAAATTGGGATGGAATGATTTTATTGAAGTCACTCTCCTCCTCCGTTTTATGTTGTTTCAACTTCTGTGAATTGGAATGAAAGAAGTAAGCCTACAGATACACACGACCGAGAGCAAAAATTAGATGTTTGAGCAATAGAGAACATCATTTCTTTTGCTTGTTACTGTGTACCCATGTCCCTCTGGACTGGGCAATATTATACTTTCCAGTTCTAGTCTCTCTCTCTCTCTCCTCTTATTCTCAACAACGCAGCAATGGGCGTCCTTACAGAGTTATACAACGAGTTGAATTTGTTGAATTGAACTTTCTCCTGAAAAGCTCCTTAGCATCCTCGTGAATTTTGCAAGGCCCGAACACAAAAAGACAAATCTTTCTCTACTTTGCAATGTACCAAATGACGTGGGCTTTCTTTTTACCGTGTCGATATATATATGAGTATGTCTGTAAATTGGCTTGTAGGGAGAGACTCTTGTTGCTGCCATGAGCCATGTCGTATAATTGGAAAAGGAAGGGTTGATAATTTGAGTAGGAAGTATTAAAAAAGTAATATGGATGGAGCACATTGTGTAATCTGTGTTCCCCTGAGGATTCAGCTTCCTCTGATAATTATAGGCATCTGCTGTTAGTTCCTCCCGGTAGATACTTCGGAATAACGCCACTCAAGAAGAACAACCGCTACCACCTCTGCTGCCTCCACGCTGAGCTTTCTCCTTAAACTATTTCCTCCGTTATTTACTTTCCCCCGTAACCTACGTACGTTCACTCTCACACAATTCACCATTGAACAGCCCCTCTTACCATCATCATCGTCATCATGTACCTAAAATTACACAAATCGATCCTACTTCTTCTTCGTATCATCGTCTGCTAGTCGTCGTCCCACCACAGAGCCACACTCAACCACTTCCTTCCCTGTCAGGAAGAAAGAGGAGAAAGTTCCCACGCGAATATCTTAGAATTGCAAGTATCTCACACGCTGCTGCGACCTCCATTTCCAACATACACACATCCCCTCTTCCCCCATATTGACACACAAATGAAATGAAAAGTAGTGTTTTGTCTCTGATGGAGCATTTGAATAAAAAACCAAAAGCCCTGAAGCCCACTATATAATTTTTTAACGGAGGCTCGGAACTCTTCTTTACTTCAAACCTCGTGAGACACATTCTCTTATCTAACTTCACACTTTCGGTCTAACAAAAGCAGTCAGTGACATAATTCCAGTTTCCATTCCGCTTTAAAAGAACACAAGACGGTTTTTTCTCTCTTTTACGATCGCACACACCTCTGCAGAGTCTACACTGGCAGTAACATAATTTTTGCCTTGGAGTTTACAGAGAGAATTCCTTTTATTCGTACAACAGTTGGAGATATTAAAAGTGAAATATAATTAGAAGCAGAGAGAAGAAGAAGCTCGGGGGTTGATGAAGCCATTTAGTTGCTCCTGTTTTAATTAAAACTCACGTTTCTCTCTCCCTCAACTTCTGCCTACAATTTTTACTATTTTAATTTGCACACAACTTCCTCTCTGTCCAACTTTTGGCTGCTTTCGGTATTCACTGATGTTCACGTTCAAGTGCGATTCATCGGCGTTATAGGAGAATGCTCTTTTCATTATTCGTGTGGGCGAGTGGTGAGTGAGTACACTCATATTATTCTATATGTATAACTTTAACTATCACAATTCAGGAAATTTGGATTATATGTTCCTCCTTCTGCGAGCAGAAATGATGAAGCCTTCGAGCATGAATCGAAATGGAGGAGGAAGCAGTGTGTAGGTTATGAATATTTTAAGAGAAGGTAGAAAGTGATAATCTCATCCCTCCCGAGACTTAACTTTCTTCTTCGGAGAGAACTTTAAAATCTGCTCCTTCTCTGCCATCGTCTACTTCTCTCTACATAATCTACACAGTCTACAGACACACACATTCACTACGAGGGATGTCTCTTTTTTATTCAAAATGAGTTACGGATTGAATTCTCAAATGGTTTGGTCTTCCGATTGGATTAAATTGTGATCTCTCTGAAAGAGCAAATGTGCTTCGTTGAACCACATGACTTGTGAAGGTGGTCAGGGAAAGAGACATTTTCTCTCTGTAAAACTATTTATGCATGGCCACATTTGAACGGCTGCTGGGGATAATCATTCTATCTCTCCTCTTTATTGTTTTAGCTCAGCCACAACATCGCTTTCCGCATCACACGAGCTTTTAACTCGATGCAATGTTGGGAGATCAATCCGATCCTCTGGGACTTTGTGTAAAGCCACGAAGCGAACAGATAAATTGACCAGCACACATCCACAAGCCCCTTATACGCTTACACATCTCCTTTCTCCAACAACGACTTCCCACTTGATAAAGAAGAAGTGGGTGAGTAAAACGGTTTTGAGTATGAAACCTTTTTAGTAGCGCAGTGCTTACTTCTACACAGACACATTTTATCTTTTCTTTCAAACTCGTTTGGCTAGTTGTTATGAAATGCTACTCACTCACATCAGAGAGCTGTGAAACATGACGAGGTACTTTGAGTAGTGCATTAGCTTCTAACAAGGAAAAAGTAATCACGAGATAAATATTGGACACGCTTAAGGTGTAATTGGACGGAGGAAAGCGTATAAAAATGGAATCTTCCTCTGCTGCTGCTGACGATGTTCCTTTCCGAGAAGGATGAACTAATTGCTTCTTTATTTTCACGGGAAAAGCGAACATTGAGTGAGATTAGGTAGAACGTGTTAAGAGAAATTCGCGATTCTACAGGCGGAGAGGAAGGTTATTCAGGACTGGCTGTTAATGGTCTATGTCATATACGGATGATGATGATGATGAGACGCACACACACCTTAACTTCCAGTTAGTTATGAAATTAATTAGAAACAACAACAACCTGAAAGGGAGAGAGAGAGAAAATGGGAAGAGAAAGTAGCTCAGTTTACATGGCGTAGAGATAGCGAAGTAACTTAATCAATAGGAAGGCTTGGGTGTAATGGGTTTTATCTTTGGTGAAACTGGATCCTTCGCTAAGTTAGTTTGGAGGGATGAAAGTACGAAAGGTCTCGGTTAGCTGCGCAGAGAAAGCAAAGAGAAGAAATGTATGTGTGGAGGATTACTCCTGTCACAGTGGAAATGACAAAAATGAGGATGGGAATGGGATTTTAATTTTGAGCTGGATGACGTGACCAGATTCTGCAATCTCATTTTTATTAATTAGTATGCAAATTCGTGGAGTTAAAAGTCTTTGGGTTTCCGCAGGGAATCGTGTTCTCGTCTCTTTGGTAAGCTATCTTGCAGTCTCTCCCGCTCAGTTCAATTAGCCACAAGAGAAGACTTGCATTTTCTTAGTGAAAGAAGTGCTTTCAAATGCTCTACTTGCACAGACTTGGGTATATCTGTATATAATATTTATATCTGTGTGTGTATGTGTGGTTACTGGTGGCGAGTGAAGTGGTGTGGTGCCTGACTCCGTGAGATAGATCGATGATGAGTGAATGAGAAACTTTCTTTGAACTTTCTTACTTTCTCCTCATCTCAACTTTCTTTGAAATGAATAAGACACTTGGCTGTTTGAGTGAAAGCGGACTAGGCACAACACACAAAACCACAAAATCAAACATCAACAAACTTCTGGTACACAAAGCTTGTCCACTCGCTCCGTTCCACTTGCTGATGCTACTTTACTATCGCCTCCTTTTATAGATACACGCAACCCAATTAAAAGCGAAACTCTTCTCAATAGCAAAAAGTATTTTTGTTACACTGGTGAAAAAGTAGGAGAGAACAAAACTCTCATCACGAGCCATCACTGACTTGGTTTTGTTCCCAACCACCTCTCCTTCTTTTCCCAGCGAATCTCTAAGCAGAAGTGTCATAGTAGACGAACCTTATTAAGGACTCTCGTGGATTTTAAGGGAGGACGTGAACGAAGAGAGGTGGAGGGTGAAGAGGCTTTTCTGTCTCACCAAGATCAATAAAATGGGCTCTTCTTGAGACAATAATACGACGGACTAGACGAGGGGCTTCTTCATTTGAGCCGAGGATTATTTGGAAGAAACAAACTCTTTTCGAGGCTTTGTAGGATGAGGACACAGTCGATACGACTCTCATTCAAATCTCACTCGCCTGGAAAAAGAAATGTCACTTCCGTCTTCTCTGCTGCTCCCTTTACTCACACCAGAAATAGCTTCCCTCACTCACAGTCAGTCCCTCCTTATACACATCATTCCCACCAGCCTATAACGTATTCTTCGTAAAGAACCTTCGTTCTTTATGCGTCCCTCCAGATAACCGAATTTAGGAAAATTTTAATTTCCGTTTAGAAAATTTTATGGAAATTGAATCGCACTCTCTAATGTCCACATTCCTCTCTAGTCCTTCGGATCTCAATACATGGGGAGCAGAGGACATTTTCATATCAATCATCACACACCACACACACAATATCTTATTCCATCTGCCTTCGTCTTTCATTCCATCTCTCTATCGCCTCGCAGTCATCATCATCATCATCGATTTACTCTTTACTCTCTTCCCTCCTAATCTCACTCCCATTTTCTATCATCAGGCGTTTAAAACATTTCTCTAAATGTGTTCTCCCTCCGAGTTGGAAAAAGTTCCATCATTACAAGGCGACTACAAAACATTATAAAAATATACGACGAAGTGATGACATGTGAGAATGGAGGAAATAAATGTGCAATGCACTCAACCCTTCTTTTTGCCTCTTCGGAGGACATATCATCTCTCAAGTGAAAAAGAAAGAGAAGTTTACAAAAGTTTTTGGCAACCGAGTGTGTCTCCTCCGTCTTTACTTCACAGGAACTGGAACTTTATCGATACACCGAGCAAGTTCAAGTTCTTCCGTGAAATTTCCTTCCAAGCCCCGTGTTTAATGAACAGAATAACTTTTTTGTGGTTTCAAAACAGATGCTTATTTCTTAGCTCACCTCCTTCCTACCATGCCACTTATTCATGACAGGAAAAAATCTTATTCCGATACACGAGACGGGGAGCTCTGAAGGTTCAAATATTTCTTGGGACACTTTACAAGACGTTCGGTTCAGACGACCAGCCACAATCAGATGGGATATGCTTCCTCCAGTTTTCTCTACCCGAAAGTTTTTCTGAGCGCGTATGCTACTAACACTACAGCTACGGTCCCACTCACTTGCTCAAGTACATTCTGCATTTCCTCTACGATAGTGACACTTCTTGAATCACTGAGCCGTAATTTATTTTTACTATCCACTTCGACTTCGACAATGACTCTCATTCAATCTCTTATTTTATCCCTCAGCGAAATCTTTGTTCCGTTTTATAGTAAAAGGGAAAACCCAACTATGGGCTGTGTATGGGCGCGTACCTGGCATTTCTTTTTCTCCCTCTCGTCAGAAATACGGCCAACACACTACATTTGTTTTCGAATAGGATCATTTCGTTCAAAAAAGAAGAAATCAATGCAACGATATAGACAGTAGGGTGTGTAGTTTCATTGAAGCAGTTGGAGAGTTGGCGAATGTTCACACGAGAGAGAAAGCAAAGCCTCAGAATGAAAGTAACTTGTACTGGAAGTATAACTCATTCTATCCTGTAGCCAAGTCATCATTCTGTCTTCTTGATTACCATTTAAACAGAAATTTGGTCTCTGGCCAAAACCAAAGGAGGAAATCTTTTTCTTTCTCCTACGAATCGTTTGAAGCATTATTTTAATTTTCTACTGCACATTTCTTGCTTTCTTTTTTCACCCAGCCTCCTGCTCCTACTCTCCTACACACAATCTCACACACACTAAAAAGCTGTACGACTTTCGAGACTTCCTCTCATTAGTTCTCCTGGGCGGTGTGATTTGTGAGATGGGTTTAGATTCTGGATTAATTCTTAGGAATTCGGGTATTTAGTTGTCCCGGTACAATAAAGCTTGATCTTCCTATTTCCTTCCTTATCTTTCTCTCTCACAGATTGGCAATACCTTCCAAACGATGATAATGCGTAGAGGAAACAATGTCAGCTTTGATTTATGTGAATTCTCTCTCTCTCTCCCTTCCATACAATGAACGAATCTAACTCCACGTCTGTCTTTGTGTATTCTGATTCTGATAATGACTTTGGCACACACAGACATCTACACTGATTGCGGTTGTTTTGATTAATGAGCCGCAATCCAACATTCAAGTCTATTCATTTGTTTTCCAATTCTCTCAATACATTCCTCCTATATACATTTATTGTTGTGGGTGGGCAAAAGTTAATTATTCTCTAACACTCGCAGAATAGAACGTAAGAATCTCTCTCTCTCTCTCTTCTCTCTCTCTTTAGTCTACTAACTAACTTCTCACACTGGTGACAATAGGCCCGTTGTACACGCTCCCTAGAATACTGCGACAAGACTAATGCACCACGATTGAAAATAGACGCGATCATCATTATTGTAAACCACTTTGCATATTACGGAGGAGTCGAGGGAGAAGGAGTAAATGATTTGAAAGCATATCAATGTTCCGTTGTCTTTTTATTTGACATTTAGTTTCTCCCGTTGGGAACATTTACTCAAACTCAATTGGAAAACTTTTGACCTTTCACAGGAAGTGAAAAACTTTTTACTCTCACGAATCTCAAATAGATTTTTGGTAGCGTGTGACTTTGGTTCGTAGGTTGTGTGTATACTTTAACTCCAACTACACCACACCAAACGGCTCTCCGTACTTTCTCTCAATCTCCCTATTCTTTTAGGAGAGACTCGAAGAAAGAAAGGGTCGGATGATTATAACGAAGACAAAGCGATGTCCTATGGAGGCTCTACGAATCTACTATGGAAGTCCAAAGTAAACTCTGGTTTTACTTTTATTTCTTTGTATGTGAGAGTGCGGATTCTCCAGTGACTCGCCTGTGTTTTCTATCATCCCGACTAACTACGGATGAGTCCTTACTCCCCTTTTAAGAAAAATAAAGAGCTAGGAACACCCTTAGGCTTTTCTCTTTTGATAATTTGAGCAGAAATGGGAGGCAGAGGGTGTTTGTGTATGTGTATGACAGCTATTTTCCTTCCTTCCGGCTATCGAATTTCGCTTATCCCAAGTGTCAATAGGGGCAACGACGACGAACGAGGAGAGGCTGGGGCCAAAAAACAAAGGAGAGATTCTTCTTCCTCCACCTCCTCCATCAAAATGCAGTCAAACACAGCAGCCTTCTATTCAATTTCTCTGCTGTCTCTCTGTATTGTTTTCTCACTTGAATTGGTCTTTCCTGGAAGAAGAAAGAATCTGGGCGAAGCATATGGGACTTGTGGTGGTGAACATGATGATGATGCTCCAAAACTACGGATGAATGGAGTGTAGGAAGAACTGCAAGTGCCACTTGCAATGCCACTGCCACTACATACAACGTACACTCTGCTGCTGCTGGACTCTCTGGAAAAGGGAGCTCGAAGACCATATTGTTCCCTTCAAAGGCTACACGATGATCAGCTTTTAAAAGAAGAAGTGTAGGAGTGGTGTGGTGGGTAGGTAGAAGCGGTAGACTGGCGAAGTGTAGACATTGCAGATAACTTATAGGTTGTAGGTACACAGAGAACGTATCCGATTGTGCTTTAACACACGCAGATAAAAAGGCACGCAAGAATGAAAGAATCCTTCCGGAGGAGAGAACGAAATCGAAATCCATTTTTCAGTTTTATCGTTCCATCCGTTGAGGCAGATGTGTCCTTCTCCCATGTCAATCTCTCTCTATAGCCCATTTATAAGGATCAGGCGAAGGAGTAGAGCCAAATCAACTCATCCATTTTATTATCATTGAGGATGATCATGAGGAGAAAGGCAGCCTGAGAGAGAGTCCAACTAAAACTTATCATCTACCCTTTCTCCATCATCCTTTGCCATTTAAAAGCAAAGAGAGAAAGTTCAAGTTCACCGGAGTCTTCGCTTAACGAGCTCATTTAACATGCAAGAAGGTACACGGAGTCCTAATTTAGCGTTTAATTTAATTAAATAATAAACCCAATATCGTCCACATGGCTTCGTCGATTAATCAAGCGAGTAATGATGTAAAAGCTGAAGACAGCAATAGACGGTGTAATTACGGCAAGGTATTAATTAAACACAAAGAACTGCTGCACAAGTCTTGGGAAATATTTATTAATGAGTGCTAAAGGGAAGGAAGGGGATCGTCCTTTTAATATTCTCTTTTCATATCTCCCGTGAATTTTGACTCGGTAACCCTCACAGATATTGCATTGCCACGTAGGTCTCTACATTCGCTTTCTTAGCGTCTGAAGAAGAAAGGCGAAGAAGAATGTAATCTTATACGACAGACCTTCTTCATCTACACACACATACTGTTGACTGTCGTGTGCGTGTTTAAGTGAACCTTGGGTTTGAGCAGTGGCTCCAGAAATGGCAAAGTCACCTCGTCGTTGGAATCTGTGGAAGTGGGTGGGGCTGGGATAATGGACTTAGAGTTGGGTGGTGTCATTGCTCAATATTTCCCTGTTGTGAAAAGAGCCTGTGAGACAAGACAGGACAATGGAAGATGTTCATCTTGCTCACATCTCATCCGAAAGTGACAGCCACCCTTTGACATGAATATGGCTCCCACACCCACTCCCGTTCTCCTTGGAGGAGCCAACAGACCCGCCGTCCTGGTGAACCAACGAGGCTTTTACCCTATTGAAGAGCTAAGCAAAATTCTTGGTATCATTAAATCCCAAATGGGATAAGATTTCGTTGTGAAGAGCATTTTGGGGAAGCGTTGTTACTTCTCTAACTGAATTGCTGGCTGTAGTCTCTCGCAGAGTCTTGAGGGAATCGTAAGACGGGAGACAGAACAAGAGAAGGCACTCAAATTATTGTAAATCTGAATTTGATCATAATGGAAGACGAGAGGGTTGTGTCCAACAAGAGATTATTGGAATTGAAAGAGTAATTTGTGCCATGTGATGACAACACTTTTCAAATTTATTGTACACTGACACACACACATGAATTGAGCCATCCACATGAAGGGAATTGTGTAGAGAGAGAGAGAGAGAGAGAGTCCAGTGGAGAGACTCGGTGGTGGTGGTGATGATGGTGGCAGATGGTCAGTTTGAAGAAAGGAGAAAACATTCTGACCAGACCGCACAGCCCTAAGAAGCCTATAAGTCTAATAGTGAGAGTCTTGGACAATTTCCTTCTTCCTCGGCTGTGTCAAGAATAGAAAAAGGAGCTCGACATGACCGAGAGACGCTTTTTTGATCACGTTCTTTCCTTTTCTCCAACTTGATTAGCTCACTCTCCGGATTCAATATCACTTTCTTCCTGCGAAAAAACCTTAATAAATCCTTTTACACGCTCTTATTGCTCTCTTCCTCTTCCTTACGATGAGAGTCCGATGAAGGCCCTCCAGCAGAAATTGAGACCTTCTTCACACACACACACACAGCTAAAGATGAAAGAAGAATTCAGGCAGGCAGGAGAAGTTGCCCACTTTACCTGCAAAAACTATTTTAATCGCATCCATTTGTGACCACAAGATTGTGCTGTGTCATGGATTTATGGTGTCCCACACCCTGTCTCGCTCTCTCTTTACCCTTTCACCACTTCCTCCATCTCATCCTCCAACTTCCACTCTTAATATTACATTTACAGAAATGAGTTTTTAAACAGAGAGAAACGCAAGACCCTCATAACTTGTGGAGACAGTTAACAGAATGTCGTAAAGCGGCCCTCCTCTCAAATGTGTCGTCATATTTTTACGTCTTTTTTGAGAGACACACGCTTCCTTCATTGTTAGTCATACTGACTCTCGGTACTTTTCGTTTTATTGCTGATGAGAAGAAGTATCTTTCTCTACATGAGTTAGTCAAATCGTCAAATCTCAGCCACCCACTCGTCCTCTCACTCCTCAAAGTCTTAAAAAATCCGACACTCTCCAACACTTCTCAGAAATACGGAGATTTTAAAAATAAACAAGTCTTTCTATTTCTCCGTTCAACTAAAAAGGGTCCACCCTTCCCTCTTAAATAAAAAGATCCTTGCACAGCAGCCCATCATCAGAAGAACTAAATGAGCCAGAAAGAAATGAATGTAACTTTATCTCCCAGACGCTTGGAGTGTGAGATTACACTGTTACACTATGCGTAGGAGAAGCCGAAAGCTAGCGAGCATTTCAATTCGTGGGAGAGTGAACAAAAAGGCTTCTTGTACTTATTAAAGTACCCACACACCAAAAACAACCTAAGTGAAAAGTCAAGTGACACAACCACCTTCTTGGGTCATGAAAGGAGGGTGGTCACAATAATTCATCCCTTCGTAGGAAAAACAGAAACGCATTCATCAGCAGCAGCAGGAACTTCTGAAGGAGAGAGACTCTCTCATGTTTTGTTGGTTCCTCTCTGTTGTGTGCGTGAAGAAGGAAAGGAATTCGAGAAATCGGATTATGACACTCCACCCTTCTCCGTACTAACAAAAATACTCTTGCATCTCATCCACTTCACTTCATCAAAATTAAGACTCACTCAGGAATATTATTATGAGAGCTCACGCTCAGAAAGAACCGACTGAGGAAGGATTATCCTTGTCTTGCTTGAGGAAGCTGTGCTCTTCAGTATGAGCCTTATGAAAAAATCCTAATTTAATGGTTTAACGAAACGAGAAGAAATCAAAAGGAGTGAGAGGGAGAAATTAACAAAATTGAATCTTAGCTTTATCCCATGAACAAAACAGTGGGCTCATAAATCAAGCAGAGAGAAGAAAGTTTAGTCTCCTTTGCTTTGCTTTTGGTGCATTAATTCTCCAAAACACTTTATCGAATAAGTGGAAATGCTTTTTGAAGAGGTTCCCTCTACACACACTCTCTCTCTCTCTATAGAGAGCAGCTGGATTGAAGTTTGAAGTGGAGATGAACATGGGAGAAGAAATATTATGCAAAAGACTTTTCAGGAAAGATCCACTTTAGAAGGAGACTCGCGTTTGACGCACTGCAAATGAAACAACTCCCTTCTTACAACAAACTAAAAAGTATATAAAAATTAGTATCAGTCCAAGTGCTTTTTTGTGCCTCACACACTCATCTCCTCTTCCTGGAGAGATAAAAGAGTAGCACAGTTTCTGAAAAAGTTATTTTGGTCCAGACGAATGGGGGAGAAGAGAGAGTTAATTTTAAGGAGCTTTTGCATGCATGCATACAGTCCATCCTAAGAACCAAATAAATCTTGTCATCTTAAGCCATACAAGCGTTGTGTTTTCCCAGAAGTTTCTCCCGAGTCAAATACGAGATGACAGTTTGATTTCTTAATTTCAAGCACATTATCCTTTCTACCTAGACGAAAACATTCCCCGAGTTAAATTAACTACACAAACACACAAGACGACGAGTCGAGTGGTTGACTTGTGACAAACATGTGTTGAGGACTCAACCTCATGTCACTCAAGACTTTCAGACATACGAAAACCACAATAAATGAGCCACGAGAGCAAAAGGACACCGCACCAGTAGCAAAGTCCCCATTACTTTCATCCGTGTGTGTGTAGTAAAATGTAAACTCAGTTTGTGTGAGTTGTAAGAAGGTGCAATGAATTGAGGCATGAGAAAGTTTGGAGGAAACTGGAAACCATCCCGGGTTTCCGGTGAATTCCGGTCTTTTTCCTTTACACCCGTCTTATATACCAACTTTGCCTCATCCACACAGTGCGCGTTCGGATGCACATAAAGCCACAGCTTTTGCATAACCAAAAATAGCCTTCTCATCTTCTACACATGGAGCACATAGGAAGTCACATATTATCTACTTGCTTTCCCGTCCTCTAATGATGAATCTGATAACAAGCAAATTAACCAAATGTAGAGTTTCCGATGGACAATTTTCTAATTTGATGAACTCGTCGTATCCTGAATCAATATCCTTATATCCTAGTTCCAAATTAAATTTACTTTGAAACAAAATCTACTTGAGTAAACTATGCATGCGCTTTCAGCTTTTGGTCTTTTAGTTTTATCTTCACTTTGCATATGAAAGTCTTACTGACAATATTTCCTTGGGAGTGGGGTTCCGGGTATTTCAAAAACTCGAAGTGCATTTAGTAGTCAACCATCTAACTTAAAATTTCCCGAAGACAAAATTTCCCAACGCCTTTTGTGACAGGAAATATACCGATTTTTCGCAAAAAATTTCCAATTTTTTACGTTTTTGTTTCCTGGAATTCTTAGAACCAGAAAATTTTTTAAATTTCGAGTTAGCGAATATTAAAAGTTCATCGGTTGAACTATTCTTCAAAAATTTGAAAATTGATTTTTTTCAAAATTTGCCTCCTAGATTTTAGTTTGAATTTGTACAATATTTGAACACATTTTTCATACGAAAATTTTATTTTTTTCGAAATTTTGAAATAGCCAATTTTTACCACATGCGAATATGTAAAAACACATATCATCACATTTTATCAAAAAAAATTTACAATAGGAATTTTATGCCATCCAAAACGTCATAAAATGCCGAAAATTTTGGAAAAACCCGTGTAACCTACGAACGTAGTGCCATTGGGAACTAATTTTTTCTGAATTTTCTAAGTTGGATAAAGGTGCATGAGATGGTATACAATGTTTTTCGAAAAGCGAGAACCTCGTTCCCAATGTAGTATTGTGAGACTCATCCATAAATGTTGGAAGAGTGTACCTTAGATATTACGTATGGAGATTTCCCGTGATGCACTATATGTAGATTCTGTGAATAAAGTAAATTGCTATTCTGCTGACAGCAAAAATAAACAAGGAGTTGCGGTTCATTATTTGCATTTGAAGCATTGAGCCTTAAGATTGCACGTTTAATGTTGGAGAGAGGGTAGTTTAGTAGGTATCCGAATTATCTTATATACGGTTTTGGTACATGAAGCATAAAAGTGTGTGTGCATGGGTGTGTGTGTGTGTTCTCTTTGGGTTTCGATGGACCCCAAAGAAGTTTTTCTACTTAGAAAGAGTACTTTTACTCCCTTTGAGTATCTCTGTGAATCGATTGGTACTTAGGAAGAACTCAAGGACTAAAGTCTCTAATGCTATGTTGGACTATTAGTTCTTGAGTTTAATGCTTTAACTTTGCTCTTAGAGAAAGACTTACTCCTTGATGATGCGGTTAAGAGAGATGGGAGACATTTGTGTGTGTCACTCAGCAAGTAATTCGAGACAAAGGGTGTCCCATTCATTTCCGAACTAAATATAGTTTCTCGGTGCAACAAGACTCCTCTTCCTGAAGGTACAAGTGAAAGGATTTCATGACAAAAATGGAACCAACCTCCATTGACTATTTATAGACTTAAACATGTAATCCTTTGAGATTCTCGTGTAGTTAGTTATCTCCGGAGGCCAACAAGCTCTTCGTCATCTCTTCCAGCTAATTTCATCTCGTTTACTGTATCTCCAGGAAAGTACACAAAATCAAGCCTTCGACTAATTCAAGATTATGGGAATTTAATAGGAAATAAATGTCTGGTAAATTAAATTAGCTGCAGTGCAATTTATCACTTTTATCTAATTACAGATACATAATACACGCCAAACAATTTGTATGCACTACTATGCATTAATATGGAGGAGCTTGCACGGGTTATAATTCTGCAACAAGCCAGGCAGAAAATGAAATTGCAGAAATTGTGTTTAACACTAACTCAAACGCACGTCACTGGATCCACTGTTTACATGAGCAGTAGTGAAAACGACTCGCCCAAATGATCACTTTCAACCTAATCTCGTGCAAATCTTGATATCCTTTGAAGAGCTAAGATAAAAGGCTTCAGGTTTACGTAACTTGAGTAAGAAACGAATTACAGAGTTACTCTCACAAGTCAGTACACGTGAAAAGAACGAAGTTGGCTAAAAAGTTGATTTTAATGAACTTGACGCTAATTAGCGAGACCTTTCATTTCCCTTGTGTTTGTCCCTGTCTACTTTTTGTATCTTTTGACATTGCGCTTTATAACTTAAATAGAATAAAAAACTCCAGTAAAAACAAACATGCTGAAGTTTGTTCTTTTAGTTTATAACTTGATATTATGAAATGAAAATATATGGATTCGCAATAAACTCTTCCAACGAAGAAACTTTGAAAGTGTACTAGAAAGTGTATATAAGTATGTGTAGATATATTGATGTATGTTATTACGTTACGTGTTCACTAATAGAAAAGAAAAGAGAAAACAAGTTTAGGATCGAATTTCCACCGAATCAAGTCTATTTGTGGCGGAAATGATGAGGAGAAACGAAATGTTATGCACAATGGAAAAACAGTTGTTGTATGTTGTATTCTGACCATTATTATAATGTTTTTGGATCTTGCAAAACCCAACGGATGATGGAAGGATTGAAGGGGAGAATGTGGGAATAAGAGGATTACACTGGTGAATCGTACGAACCACAATTGTGTCTCAAACGAAGCAAGAAGAAAGTAGACGTCTCTTTTACTCCAGGAGATGAGGATTAAGGGGAATATGGAAATGACCAAAACTGTAGGGTCCTCATCTTTTGGAAATGAGTCCATTCCACCCCATGGAATCAAACGATGGAATATGGCCAAAAGAAGAATTTCGTGCTGACAATTACGACTTTACCCTTTCTAGTGTGTAATAGTTTTATGGGGAATTATGTGGTATTCAAAGTACAAGCGGAGGAACCTCTTCTTCAAGTCTTCCTCACTGGCCCTTACGCATCATGCGCGCCTTGGCCTTGATGACTCGATAGCTGTCACCATTCCACATGGTCTTATGTAATGGCATAATGGCTCGGTGATTCTCTAACTACGAGAAGAAATGATATCATCGCAACACACAATTGTCTCTCGTCCCATCTTATCTCTGTGTGGGACTTTAAGACTCTCCTTTCCACCTTGGTGCATAGGATAATCCAGACTCTCCTTCTTCCTTCATCCATTCTGCTGGAGAACTTTTTGGACTCTCTCCAACCTCACCAAACTTTCTTTGCACACGCAAACCTACGTCTTTGTCTGTGCCTCTCCTCTCTCCCCGCTATGCTCAGAACCTTTATTATTACATTTAGAAGTGTGTGAATGATTATGATTATAGTGTGATTCTTCTCCATTCTCTTCCTTCCTTGTGTGTGTATGATTTAACTCGAAAATGTGTCAGTTCATCAGTTACTCCAACTTCTTAAAAGAAAGGGTTCTCCACAAAACTTTAGGTAGTCAGCCGTGGAAGAGTGGGACACGCCAACTGCAACGCAAGTAAATTTTACTGTAAGGAGACTTTTGGAGTACTAAACTTGGTTCCAGGAAAAAAGAAACCGGAACTTGAGACTTTTTTCTATAGTTGCTACTTGCACTGGCATTTTTCATCTTTTTATGATCATAATATATTTCCAGAGGGGTTGACTTTCTTGAGAAAGAGACAACCGGAGAAGGAAGGAAGGAAACTGAACCGGCACATCAACGATGTATGCATACATATGAAGAGAGTTATTGATTCCCTCGTGTGTGTCACTTTACTAAGCCAATGTCAACAGTATGTGATAATCGCGCGAAACACGAACGCACAAG